>PVIA01003485.1:0-166665 GCA_004024845.1 Tonatia bakeri | reverse complement strand
TTTCAAGTTGTCCCAGAGGTTCAAAAGTCTCTCTTCATTGTTTTGAATTCTTGTTTCTTCATTCTATTCTGGTTGGATGTTTATTCCTTCCTTTTGTTCCAAATCATTGATTTCAGTCCTGGTTCCCTTCCTATCACTGTTGGTTCCCTGAATATTTTGCTTTGTTTCATTTTGGGTATCTTTATTTGTTCTTTCACTTTTTAACGAAGCTCAATCAGTTTTGTGAACATTTTGATTACAAGGGCTTTCAATTCTCCATCAGTTAGGCTGGCTATCTCCTTATCAGTTAGTTCCGAGATTTTGCTGTGTTTTTTCATTTGGGCCATATTTCTTTGTCTTGGCGCACCTGACAAATTACAAGTTGTAAGGCATGGGGCCTTAGGTATTCACCCTGGCAAGGTAACCCTCTTTACTGCCCTGCTGTGTGGGAGGGGCCAGAGAGGGAACAATGCTGCTTGCCTGCTTATCTCTAGCGCACTTTCCAACGGACTCTTCAGTCAGACTGGAAGTATCTCCCACCGCAGCAACCCCTGCTGTAGCTCACAGTCAGCTCTGAGTCTCAGTTTTTCCCTTAAGTCAGTCCCTCCCACCCAGCTCTGCGGAGCTGGGCAGTTGGCCTTGCCTCTCGGCTACCTCGCCAAGGTGTTTCAGAGTCAGCCTGTGTGGTCCACCACCTTACCAGTCTGGTTGTTCTGGTTGATGTTTTCTTTAATTCCTAGGTTGTCAGAGTTCCATGCTATTTGATTTTCTGGCACTTTTGGTTGTTTATTGATTTTAGATTGGTTGTTATCCTCCTTTTGCTTTGCGAGGAAGTGAAGAGTTTCTACCTACACCTCCATCATGGCTGGAACTCTCTGTTTTTCATTTGAGGAGTTTAATACATTTAAACTATTGTTTAATAGTTTCAGCTATTGCCATAGTTAAAAGTTCGGTCTGATTTTTATAATGTTATATGGAGTTTTCTATGCTGTTTCTCTTTCTTTCCTTAAAGTCTTTTTGTTTTTTTTGGTATGGATTACATTTTGTTTGTTTTTTATTATGCCCCTTATTTTTAAAATTGTATAACTCATTATTACATTGATGATTTGTTTGGTGTTTTTCAAAAGCAGCTGCTAAATCTAGCTATCTTTAATTCCAAGTGAAAAATGAACTGACATTATGTTTCTGTACCCTTCAGGCAAGAGTTTGGGAACGTTTTTTATTTATTTCACTTTTTCATTTTCACCTTTGAATTTTATAATATAATTTTGTTGGTGTAATGTAACATAATTTGTTAATAAAACTACAGTTACTTTGTCAGTTCCAAATTATTACATCTTACAAGAGACATTTTAATGTATTCCTTTTATACCAAACTTACAATTTGAAGACTTAATTCTGTTTTCCTGGGTGTAGAACTCATCAGCATTCCTTCTATACAATAGTTTTACTTTTTTTTTTAACTTTATTTTTATTGTTGACACTACTGCAGGTGTCCCCATTTCCCTGCCCACCCTTTGCCCACCTCCCCGCAGTCCCTGCCCACCTTCCCTCTGGCCTTCACCACGCTGTCGTCTGTGTCTGTGACTCATGCACACATCGTCCTTGGCCGATCCCTGCGCCTTCTTTCATCCAGTCCTGTCCCTCCTCTGACAGCTGTCAGCCTGTTCCATGTGTCCATACCTCTGGTTCTATTTTATTCATCAGATTCCACATATAAGTGAGATTATACAGTATTTGCCTTTCTCTGACTGACTTATTTCATTTAGCATAATATTCTCCAGGTCCATGCATGCTGTCTCAAAAGGTAAGATTTCCTTCTTTTTTCCCATCCAGGTAGTATTCCATTATGTATATATACCACAGCTTTTTTATCTGCTCACCTACTAATGGGCACTTGGGCTGCTTCCTTATCTTGGCTATTGTAAATAATGGTGCTATGAACATAGAGGCGTCTATATTCCTTCAAAGTAGTATTTCAAGTTTCTCAGGACATATTCCCAGAAGTGGGATCACTGAGTCAACAGGCAGTTCCATTTTCAATTTTTTTAAGAAACTCCATACTGTTTTCCACAGGGGCTGCACCGACCTACATTTCCACCAAGAGTGTGCAAGGGTTCCCTTTGCTCCACATCCTTGTCAGCACTTGTGGCTTGTTGATTTATTGATGATAGCCGTTCTGGCAGGTGTGAGATGATATCTCATTGTGATTTAATTTGCATTTCTCTGATGATTGGTGACATTGACAATCTTTTTATATGTCTGTTGGCCAACTGTGTGTCCTCTTTGGAGAAGTTTCTCTTCAGGTCCTTTGTCTCTTTTTGTTTTTTGATTGGAATGTTTGTCTTCCTGGTGTTGAGTTGTATACATTCTTTATATATTTTGGAAATTTAACCCCTTATCAGATGTATCATTGGAAAATATATTTTCTCATACAGTGGGTTCCCTTTTTATTTTGTGGATGGTCCCTTTTGCTGTGCCAATTCTTTTCAGTTTGATGTAGTCCCATTTGTTTATTTTCCATTGTTACCATTGCCCTAGGAGGTATATCAGCAAAAATATTGGCATGAGAGATGGCTGCGATTTTTCTGCCTATGTTTTTTTCTAGGATTTTTATGGTTTTACAACTTTCATTTAAACCTTTTATCTATTTTGAGTTTATTCTTATGTATGGTGTAAGTTGGTGGTGTAGTTTACTTTTTTGCAGGTACCAGTCCAATTTTCTCGACTCTTTTACTTGACGAGGCTATCTTTACTCCATTTTATGCTCTTGCCTTCTTTGTCAAATATTAATTGACCATAAAGAAATGGATTTATTTCTGGATCCTCTGTTCTGTTTCCATTGATGTATGTGTCTGTTCTCATGTTGGTGCCATGCTGTTTTGATTATAGTGACCTTGTAGTATAGTTTGATATCAGATAGTGTGATCCCACCAACTTTGTCCTTCTTTCTCAAGATTGCTGAGACTATCTGGGGTGGGTTTTTTTGGGGGTTCCATATAAATTTTTGGAATATTTATTTTAGATCTGTGAAATACGTCATTGGTATTTTAATAGGACTTACATTGAATCTATAGAATGCTTTGGATAGTATGGACATTTTCATGATGTTAATTCTGCATAGTAATGCAACTTCAATAATTTTTTTGCCACAGTATATCTGGGTGTTACATTTTCTCAACACTTGCCTATCTGCCAAGAAAATTTTGATGACTAATAACTCCCTCCATTTTACATTCTGTAAAGTTATTTTATTACCTTCTGATTTTTAGTGTTGCAGAGGAGAATTCTGAAGCCAGTGTGATCTGGTTCTATTATAACTGTGTAAATTGAAATCATTTTGGTTGTAAGAAAAGGAAAAGGACTCTGACTACTGCTGTGCTCTGAGTGCTTGTGTCCCTCAAATTAATATGTTGAAACCCCAATGTCCCATGTGATGGCAACATGAGGTGGGGCTCTGGGGATGTGCTCAGGCACGAGGGTGGACACCTCATGAAGGGGATCAGTGCTCCTATGAAAGAGACCTGGAGAGTCTGAGAGGCCCAGCACCTTCCTGCTGTGTTCTTTCACGGTGTGAGGACACAGCAAGAAGGTGCTGGCTATGAGCCAGGAAGTGGTCCTTCAATGGAACGAAATCATTCTGGCACTTTGACCTTGGGCTTTCCAACCTCTAGAACTGTGAGCTGTGATAAATAAATGTTTGTTTTTATAAGCCACCTAGGATGTGTGTTGTCATAGCAGCCCAAAAGGGTTAAGACAGTAATGTTAGAAAACAGGAATTTATTGAAAGAAGGAAGGACTGAAATCTAAGCTTTGGGAAGGTCAGGAAGCAAGGTAATTGCAGGTGTTTTGTGCATCTTTCAAGGATGATGTTACTGAGGTAATTAACTCAGACACTCCTAGCAACTCGGTGTTTCTATACAGGTCTCCCATTCCTGGGAGAGGGAATCAGACTGGTCCAGCCTAACCAGGTGTCCACCACAATATCAAAGCAGGGCACTGAACTCCAATGGGCAGGGGACCCACCACTGCATGCTGGGGACTCACCCCACAAGGGGGTATCATGCAGAGCTGAGCAGCCAGCTTGACCAGTGTCCATTTCTAATCGCAAAAATGGCTTTAGGAACCCATGTTTTTCTTTAGTCTAGGATAACTTTTTTTTCTAGCATGATATTGTTTCTATTTCCTTTGTTCTGATATCTCCTTTCAAAACCCCAGTTATCCAAATTTAATGTAGGCTCTTAAGTTCTAGAGGTCGGAGTCTGAAATCAAGGTGTCGGAAGGTCCATGTTCCTTCTGGAGGCTCAAGGGCAGAATGTTTTTTCCAGCCTTTTCCAGCTCCTCGAGGTCACCTGCCTTCCTTCTCTTGCAGCTCCTTCCTCTACCATCAATGCACATAGTTCCAAACTCTGCTTCTCTCGTCTCAGCCTTTCTTACACTTTTGATCATCTTACCTCCCTCTGACAAGGACCTTTGTGATTACTTTGCTGGGCCACCCAAGTAATTAATCTAGGATAGGCCTTTATCTTGAGATCCTTAACTTAGTCACATCCACAAAGTCCCTTTTGCCATGTAAGGTGACTTACGTACAGGTTCCAGGGATTATGAAGTGCAGGTTTCTGGAAAGGGCATTTACAGCCCAGCACAGAACATATCATTATTATCAACAAAACTCCAGTTACTCAAATTTCATTTGTTTGTTACTAATGCCCTTTTTCTGTTCCAGTATCCAGTGCAGGACACCAAAGTGACCTTAGCTTTCGTGTGTCTCCTCAGTCTTCTCTAAACAGTCTCAAAAAAAAATAAAAAGATTTTAATATCAATCTTTTTATTTTTAAAATTTTCTTGTAATTCTTTTTTATATTATGCATGCGTTTTGTTAATTCATCCTGCTATATCTTGTCCCATTTGGTTCTTATAATTTTCTGCCTCTGTTTCACTTCTTTTCTTTGTCTTTTGTCCCTACTTTTCTGGAAAACAATTATTTTGTATACTTCTGAAAATGTCAGTTTCTTAGAATTTCCCTTTTCATCCTGCGTGGGATGCTTTGAAGTACCGCTGTTCCTCTGAGTCACCAGGAGATGTTTCCTTGCCTTCATTCTCAGCACAGCTCCAACATGCTGACGATGGCCTCTGCCCAGTGTTTGCCAGTACACAGTGCGTGGGGGTGTCCTCCTTCCCACTATGCGTCTGCATTGCTGCTCCGAGAATCACTTTCTCAGATCAAGAGACAGAAGAACTAGGTCTTTGAAACATGAGGAAGATGGAAGGAAAGAAGAAAATGTCTTCCTGTCTCATTCCAAGTGTTCTTTTCTTTTTAATTGCCACCTGAAGATACATTTAATGATTTTAGAGAGAAAAACATTGATGTGTGAGAGAAACATTGATTGGTTGCCTCTTATATGTACCCCAATGGGGAATCAAACCCGAAACCTAGGTATGTGCCCTGACTGGGACTTGAACATGCAGCCTTTTGGTGTCTGGAATGATGTTCCAACCAATTGAGCCATCCAGCCAGGACTCTGGGTGTTCTTTATGAAATGATGCCGGGCCAGGTTTTTCTTGTTGTAAAACCATCTGCTTTATTTTTAGAGAAGGTCACTTTAATTTCTGTCAATAGTTTGTCTCTCAGCATATGTTTTCATTGTTGTTGGGTGTCTGTCCATCCTGGCCGCCGTCACAAGGTACCATAGGCTGGGACGCTTATGAACAGCAGAAATGTATTTCTCACAGTTCTGAAGGCCGGGAAGTCAAAAATCAGGATGCTGGCAGACTCTATGTCTGATGAGGACCCACTTCTGGTTCACAGATGGCCGTCTATTTGCTGCATCCCATGTGATGGAAGGCAGTGAGGACCTTCACTGGGGTCTCTGGCGCACTGATCTTACTCATAAGGACTCTGCCCTCATGACCAGTCACCTCCCAAAGGCTCTACCTTCTAATGCCATCACAATAGGGGTTGGGACTTCAACATATGAATTTAGGGGGACACAAACATTCAGTCCCTAGCATCAAAGGTAGTCTTTTTTTGTTTGTTTAAGGCACAGAACACAGAAGCCTGGGACTCAGGATGAAGGTGCAAGCGTAGAAGTTATCAAACACAGAGGCAGCATTTAGAACCACAGGACTGACTGATACACCTGGGGAGAGAGCACAGTCATAGAACGGACAAAGGCTCAGCACCCAGCCTACAGTACTGCACATGGTCACAGCAGCATCAGCTGTGTTGGGGACAGGCCAGACCTGAAAGCAGCTGATGTGAGAAAGCCTGCTTTCATGCAGGAGGGCACTCGCTTCTGAGCGCCGACACACACTCTTTAGTGGAGAGAAACATTCTAGTGTAGGGATGAGCGCTATAGCCAGACCCAGCTTGGTTCAAACATTGGCTTGGCCACATTTAGATGCAAACCCTAGAAGATTTCATTTATCTCTTTGGAGCTAAGTTTCTGCATCTGTAAGGTGGGTTTACTGAGAGGACTTAACTCAAATGACTTTTTAAGGAGCTTCATTGATATTCAATAAACTGTACATATCCAAAGTGTAAAAGTGATACATTTTGACATATGTATGCACTCATAAAACTATCACCACAATCGAGATACTGAATATACCCATCATTCCCTCTCTTTATAATCCCTCTCTCACACCCCTCCCCCACCTTTTCCCGAGGCAATCCCTGACCTGCCTTCTGTCACTATAGATTTGTCTGTATTTTGCGTGGCTTTATATCAGTGGAAGCTCACAATGTGTGCTCTTTTTGTTCTCTGATTTCTTTGACTCAGAATAATTACTTTAAGACTCATTCATGATATTGCACATGTGGCTAGTTTATTCCTTTTTGTCACAAAAATCCATTTTATCATTTTTATCTTTTATAAACAATGCTTTTGGTGTCATACCTAAGATACATTGGACTAATCCAAGATCAGAGCATTTTCCCTTATGATTTCTTCAAAAAATTTTATAGTTTTTGATTTTACATTTAGGTCTCATCACTAGAATTTTCATTTAATTCCAAATGACTTTTATTTTGCCTTTTGATTTCTTCTTTGATCTAAAGATAATTTAGAAATATATAATTCAGTAAACAAAATTTTAATAAATCTTTTTCCAAATATCTTCTTATAATTGATTTTTAATTTAATTTTATCATGACTGGAGAGCCTACTTTGTATGACTTAAATTCTTTTAGATGTTTTTTAGCCTTAGAATAGGGTCTATTTGGAAATGTTCTGTGTGTTCCTGAGAAGGGTGCATCTCTGCTGTTGGATGAAACGTTCCATAAATTTAAGTTAGGGCGTGTTGGTTAATACTGTTGTTCAAGTCCTTTATATCTTTAGTGATTTTCTTTCTTCTTATTTGTTCAGTTATTGATGGAGGGGTATTGAAATCTCCAAACATAAAGTGGATTTATTTTTCAGTTTTTGCTTCATGTATTTTGGAGCTGTAGTATTGGGAGAATAAACACTTAGGGTTGTTGAGTCTTCCTGATGAACTGAGCCCTTTAGTGTACTGAAATAACTTTTTCATCCATAATAATGTTCTTCTTTATGAAATATATGTTGCCTGATAATAATATAGCCACTCACTCTGGTTTAAAGAAAAAGATTTTTTATAGTATTAGCAGAGCTGTATCTTTTTTATTCTTTTAACCTGCGTGTGCATTTATATTTCAAACGGGTGTTGTGTAGGCAGCATAGTTGGGTCCTGTTTTTGTTTTGTAATTTGACAATCTCTATTCATAGGAATATTTAAGGAGATTTAAATGTAATGTGATTATTAATGTGATTGTCTTCACATCTACCACGTTTACTATTTGCTTCCTATTTGCTCTTCTTCCTCTTCCCCCTTTGTCTGTCTCCCTTTAGGTGGAGTATTTTGTGTGATTCCATTTTATCTCCTTCATTGGCTTATTTGTTATGACTCTTCTTTGTTTTACTTTAGTGATTGCTTTAGTGTTTATAGTATACATTTTTAACTCACCACAACCAGCTCTTCAGGTGACATCAGACCACTTCATACAAAGCATGACACCATGTCACAGAGTATTTCCACTGCCCCCTGCGCACCGTCCCTGCCGCCTCCCGTCCTCCGGTGCCTGTGCTGGGATACCAGTAATGCGTTGTTTATTTCCGCTTTGTGCAGGTGATCACCTTGTAAAGAGGCTTAAATAAGGAAAAAGTGTTTTATACACTATTTGCCACTTAGCGTTTCTAAAGCTTTTAGTCTTGTGGAGGTATAGATTACCACTTAGTTACAGAACAGCAAGTGGGGTCCTGCTGACTGCTGCCACCCTCTCGGCAAAATCCCAGAGCAAAGTTTTGGTGATAGAGGAAAGGAGTCTTTATTCAAAAGCTTTGCAGTTTTGCAGTACTGTATTTTGCTGTGTATAATATGCACTTTTTTGCCCATGTTTTTGAGGGAAAAATAAGGATGCACATTATCCATGGGTAGTACTAATTCCATATCTATATAAATGTTTTTAATTCTTTTAATTATGCTTATGTGTTAAAAGTATAACTCTAGGAAACAATAATGATATCCATGTGTTCAAAAATAAATGCCAGAATTCCTTTATAATACAAAAACAAGTATCTAAACACAAATAAATAAATAATTAAATTAAAAAGTTAAAAGATTTTTTTCCTGAACGTTGGGGCCCAAAACATAGGTGCTCATTATACATGGCAAAATATAGTAACAGCTTTCTCCATGCATTAGTCACTGAAGCCTATCAAAAAGGCTAAACTCTAACACGTGAGTTCTCCTAGCACTCCCCCTGTTAGTTTTAGTTATCTTATTTATATAGTATTAGTTTACAAACGAAAACAACATACCATACAAAAGCTACAAAGTTTTGGAAGAATGGCAGGCTTCTGCCTCAGAGCCCATCCCCTCTAGAACACTGAAAGAATAACCCTGCCACCCTTTGCCAGGCCAGCCCACCCCCAGGCTGTGCCCAGAGTTCCTTTCCACCCAAAATACCGTCTCAGTTGGGAAACACAGGGAGCTGCAGCACCCTCATCCAGGCATCACGGAGGAAGAGAGAGCCAGAGAGCCTTTCTTTTATTTCAGATCTCCTTACCCATAATTCCATGGGCTCTGAAGACGGCCAGCTTCTCAGGCAATCCAGCCCTGCACGGTTCACCACTGCCTCGGGCAACCTCCTCCTACGACCTCCCTACTCCTCCCCAGTGATTTGATCAGGTCTCTTTGTAGCAACCTGATACCATTTTTCTTTGGCTAAAAGGACATCCTTTACCATTTCTGGTAATGCAGGTCTGCTGTTAGTTAATTCTTTCGGTTTTTGTATGTTCTAAAACTCCATTTTCTCTTTGCCCGTGTAAAGATTTGCCTCACTGTCTCCTGCATTGTTTCCCGTGAGAAGCCTGCCGTTGTCCTTAAAGGTGTTCTTCGTTATCCCTTGACTTGCTTTCCTCCGACTCCTTTAAGATTTCCTCTCCATCACCAGTTTGAGCAACTAGGTTCTAGTGTGCCTCGGCAAAGCTTCCCTCATGTTTCTCGTGCTTTGATTTTGTTGGTCTTCTTTTACTCAAATTTAGAAAAAGCTTAGCCATTATTTTATCAGATTTGTTTTTTTCTCCTCACTTCTCTTTCTGAAACTCCTATTACACCTAAATCATGTTTGTTTTACTTTGTTCCACACCTTATTGATGCTCTGTTCATTGTTTTTCTCAATCTTATTCCCTGTCTGCGTTGAATTTGAATAGTTATATTGCTATTCATTGAAGTTCATCAATCTTTTTTTCCGCAATGTCTCATCTGCCGTTAATTCCATCCAGTATATTTTTCTCCTGAGAAAATGCAGTTTTTATCTGTAGAATTTCTATTTGGAATTTCCATGTCTCTGCTTAATATGCTTAATCTTTCCCCTAGCTTCTTGAACATATGGAATACAGTTATAATAACTGTTTTGATATTATTGCCTACTAATTATGTTATCTGTATTTTTTCTGGTTCTGTTTCAATGAACTGCTATTTCTCCTCATTACGGTTTGTACTTCGTTGCTTTTTGCATGTCTGGTGATATGCAATTGGTTACTAGATGTTGTAATTTTACTTGTCCAGTGTTGATTAAGTTACACTGAAAGTTGGATCTTTTCAGTCTTTTCAATAATAACTTTGAGAAAGGGGACATGAGAATTATTTAGCCTAGGGCCAATTTTTCCCCCACAGCTAAGATCCTGCTGAGCACCCGAGCCGATGTTGAGTGAGTCATTAGTTTCTCCCCTCTCATTGGTAGGAATGGGCACTGTTCTCGGCTCTCTGCCCGGTCTGAGAATGGTTCCTCTAATTCTTCAGGCGGCGTTTTGCGCAGCCTGGGGTGGTTTTCTGATGTGCGCGTGCCCATCAGGCCTCAGCTGAAAACTCAACAGGAGTCCAGTCCGCATCTCAGGTTCTGCTGAGAGACAGCTCTCTCCTCTGCTGTCTCTGCCCTGTGAGCAGTGGTCACCTCAGCCTTCCCAGTTCCCAGTCCTGTCTCCTCAACTCAGTGGGGCCACTGGGCTCTGCCCCGGGCTCCACCTCCTGGTGCCACAGCTTGAGAACTCTCTCTGGATGGTGAGCGAGGACAACCGGAGGGTTCAACTTGTTTGTGTCCTGTACCTGGGGACACTGCTCTTTGTCACCTTGTGTCCAATATCTCCCTTCTCTTGACAATTGTTATTTCACATATTTCATTTGGATGTTTAGTTTAGTTTAGTTTTGGTGGGAAAGTAAATCTGGTCACTATTACTCTATTTTGACCAAAATGGGAAACTCCACAAGTATTTTGATAAGGATTAAGTAATATGGTACAAGAGACCCTAGCATAACCCCTGACACATAGTAAGAAAAACTGTGAACATTAACTCTTAGCCAAACTAATAGGATTTATACTCAAGTATGGCCTCCAGATCAAGGGGAAAAACATTTTTGCTTTCTACCCTGTTCTGGCTGGATCCCTCTAGGACTGCTAGATTCACTTCCTGTCACCACATCTCTAAGAAGATCCTGGCAAATTGGAGACTGCCCAAATGAGAGCACAGTGTAGTGAGAGGTCTGAAAGTCACAGCCTAGAAACATAGTTACCAAAATGGCACATATTCAGCCGAAAGAAGACCAAACTGCTGCTTTCTGGTAGCTGCAGGGTGCTTACACAAAAGAGGAGGTAGATGGTGGTTTTGGAGGCAAGGACCAGGGTCGGTGGGCAGAACTGATAAGAAGTCTGACGTTTTAGTTCCAGAGTAATATAACCAGTTTCTTGAATACTCAAAATCAGTGGGTTACAAACATTTAAACATATTCTTTTTTTTCAGTGAATGCTTACAACCATAGTTTGACAAATCAAATGTTCTGTCAAATCACAATGACATATGCTGCATTATTTTTCTTTAATTTGTAAAGTCCATGTTAAGTTCAAATCTTATCATCTGTCCTCTACTCCCCAGCTCAGGTTTGGCCTAGCTCCGTATCTTCAGTGCGACCAGGTTACAGTTTAGTCTTCTATTCCTCCTCGCCCCCTCGCCACGTTGTTTTGTTGCTGTGGCTAGACACTGGTAGAAGGGCACAAGACGTGTTAGAGACCTGGTCTCAGCTCCATTCCCCAGGCTGGTCTCCTTCTCCACGGTGGCGTCCATGATGTGGTGGTCTCCAGGCAGATCTGGGTTTAGATTTCCTGGTGTGGCCTTCAGCCTCATTGGGTCTCCTTAGTAGCCATGGGCCCCTCAGAGAGGGAGCTGTCATGTTTCTGAGGAGCAGGCAATCAGGCCCCCAACACCCTCTTCTTGGGGCCACAGTATGTACTTCCTCTTCCTTCTGAGTGTTTTTTCAGATGAAGCTCCCGCAGATGCTGAGCCCCTCTGCAAGTGGAAGGGGCTCCCTCTTTTTCTCAGGAACCCCACTCGCAGTACCTATTCAGCTTCTTGCATTGGAGACTCTGGCAAACATTTTCCTTCAGAAATGTGCAGGAAGGAATGTGACACCACCTTGATATACATGTACACCCCAAACGTCAACATACGTGAGCACATCAAGTTCCCTTCATCAGCCCTGGGGCAGCCCTGGCAGAGTTCTGCAGCTCAGTAAGGAGCTGATGTTTCTGCGTGGACTCCATCAGTGTTTACTGTGCACCCACTGGGTCCCAGGCACCATGTCAAGGTTTTGTGACACAGTGATAAAAGGCACAAGTAACAATCAAATGCAATGAAAGTACGGAGAGGTGCCTACAACCTGAATGAGTGGCACCTGCCTCTATTCTCATCTTTCCCTGGATATTTCTAAGCAAGATGCCATGTTACATACGCAGCTGTGCCATGTGTAAAGGGTCATACGGGGTCTAGAGCGAATAACACCACTTTTTTATTACAAAACCTTTTATTACAAAATCATAAGCATGTGATTCTGTCACATAACAATATCACACTCAAGCACACCACATGACTTTTTGGGTGAAATGTTCAAATTAAAGCTATAAATTATTATACCCATATTATTACCCTACCAACCACACTCAGGCAGGCCCTCAGAGCTTAGGATAAAACTAGAGGCAAGACTAACACATAAAAATAGTTAAATTTTATTATAAAAATTAAATGAAACTACACCATTATGTGCAAAGTCCCAAAGCTATTCAGGGTTGTCAACAGGATTCTGCAGAAAGTGAATTTTATGCAGCTAACTCTCAATGGAACTGGACTGGTCAGACATCTCTGTAGAAGAGATTTGAGCAGGTGAAGAAAACCTCAGAATGCCCTCCCCTCCCTCTGGGAAGAGCCACAGTTTCCAGAGTTCCTGAGTTTTCTGTGGGAACATCCTATCCTCCAGATAATGAGCTTCTGGGGAAAGGGGAGCATTTTCCCTCATGTCTGAGTAGGACAAGCTCAAGAGTTTAAAATAAGAATCTCCAAGATGTTCTGTGGGTGATGTGAACAGCAAGCAGCTTAACCACCACTGTTATTTTTAGGTCCAGATCGTTTTAGGTGTGTGGCAGTGGTTGTTCTATAACAATGTAATTTCTGATCCATTCTCTGTGCACAGCAAGCCCTGGGTGCCCAGCCTCCAGCTTCAAGTGGATGCCCCCTCCCCAATATATTGCAATATAAATGTAACAATTCTCTTAGCATGCTGATGACCCTCACCTAGTCTCATCCGTCTTGTGAGCAAGGAGAGAAAAGTGATCTTTTGCCCATGAGCAGGAAAAGTGTCCAGACAATTCATTCAAGAACATTTGAAAGCAAATAGTAATCAAATCTACATAGTTAGCAATATTGAACAGGGACCCTCCCCGAGGGCATGGTTATACAAACACTTTACCTAGTTTTAGCTGAGTGGCTGCTTGATATTCCAAAATATTGACTTCCAAGACCGGTAAGTTACCACAGGGTCCGAAATTCCAACTTTGTTGACTCGCTTCTTTTATTTTCTGTTTCCCTGGGCTCTTTGATGTACAAGCAAATGATCCATTCTGAATGACAGCGAGGAGTCAGGCCGGCTGGCACGAGTTGTCCTGGTGGGGGGACACAGAAGGTGCCGCACAAGCAACATGTCACAGCCTAAGAAAGACACTGCCTCGCTTAGGATCTACCTGTTGGTGAAACGTTGTGCCGAGTCAGACTGAGACCAGCACAATTCGATAACCAAGGCAGCCCACCAAGACCTCCTAAAGGCATGATCCTCCGTACTTCTTACTTCCCCAAGATGGGGCAGAGTGGAATCCAGTCTTCTTCCAGGAATCCTTCTCCCCACGAGCACTTCTCTGGGCCTTCTGGACACGGCGTGGCTCCTTCCTCGGAACCCCGTGGTCCTGTGCTTGTGCTTCTCCCGGCAGTTCTTCTCTCGGTGTGCAGTCCAGTGGAGCGTGTTCCTGTCCGTGTCCCCACTAGACTGTGAATATCAGAGACTGTAAACTCCTGAGGCCGGACACCAGACCCTTCTCATCTCTGCATCTTCCCCTCGACTAACAGTCATTCATTCAATCATTCCTTCACAGAGTCGCGGGGCCGATGGTCATTCAGTCTCATGCAATTATCCATCTGGGCTAAGGCCTGAGAACACAGTGCTGCCCCGCCCTCACAGAGCTCATGGAAGAGAAACATACATCAAAAATGAAGACTGTGAGTATCTGGAGATTAGTAATGGGAAAGAGAAGGAAGTTTTGTTTCTACCTAGAGAGAAGAGAGAGGGCTTCATAGAACTGTGCTGACGATCTGTGACTATGAAGAGGAAACTGCTCCAGGCTGCCTGTCCTGGGTGTGGAATCCTGGGGGAGGGACGGTGGCTGGCTCTAGACAGTGGGACCAGGGACCTGGGTGTGACCCGCATTCACATGCTGATCCAGAGGGCCAGCTAAGGGGATGGAGGTGATGGACAAGGCTGTAAGAGAGGCAGAAAGTGATGCTTGGGTTTCCAATTAGCAGAGAAAGAGCAGCTTCCATGAGTCCAGGCACCCTCTATGCCTGCAAGACTGGAGAACTAACACATAGTCGGCCTTTGAGAAATATTTGCTCACAGGCGACAGGACTGATGACTGCCTTCCGAGAAGGATGATCAAAATCACCAAGCAAGAAAACCAAGGACGGAGTGACCTGCAGAGTAGTTCTCCTAAATACTGAATGGGTGGATGGATGAAATGAGAAGTGAAGATCAAGGCAGGAGACCTGCCCCACACACGGATAACACACTATCCGAAGAGGGAGAACAGAAAGCCGTGTCTCTCAACAAACTAGTCCCTAGGGTTGGTCTTGAAGATGTAGGGGTGGCTGTTTAGCAAGAGAACTTAAGGAGCAAGGCAGAGACTCACTGCTCCCAGAGGCCAGGATTAAGTGAATAACTTGATCCTAAGTGTGCCCCTCGCCCCCAGTTGGTACAGGTAAGGTTCTCGTGGTATTGCAGCCTCAGTAAGATTAGATGAAGACTGACCCCAGCCGGACCTGAGGAGGTGGGCACCGTGGTCGTTAGAATTGCGCAGCCGCAGGTGAAGAGCCGACACGAGGTGGAACTGACAGCACCTGGCGTCCCCAGCAAATGATTGAGGAGTGGAAATGGAATCAATGGCTTTCCGCAAATTGACGGATGGTGGCTGAGGTTTCTCACCCACTGAATTGACAGACTGTCTTGAGATTGTGTGGATGCAGCCAGAGCCCCTGAGAGAAAAGTACGGAGATGGCTGTGGGAAGCAGAGATGATCTGAACGGACTGAGCACCAAACCAGAGGTCATCGTGATGTCACTGGTTGGGGGGTCTAATTTGCTCATTTGCTCATTTAGCTTTGGTCAGAGAAGTGACTGGTCCCTTCACAGGGATGTGTGGGGTACTGGGAACTTTTGGTCAGTTGCCCTGCCTTACACATATTTTAAAAAACCTGTTCAGGCTTTTATGGCATGGGTATGGAGTTAACACAGCCAGCACGCAGAGTGCCTGCTGCCAGCCCCTCCAGATCCACTCTCCTCCCCCCTCCCCCTCCCCCTCTCCCACGACCCTGACAGGGACATGGGCCCTCCTTTGCAGGTCCCTTGCTTCAGGGTGGGAGGTGAGAAGAAGAAAGAGGAAAGTGTGTTTGTTCCCCCAGCTCTCCCGTCCCTTCCTTGGGGCTGGCAGTGGGTGGCTTGTCCCTCGCCCAGAGGTCTCAGGTCCTGTCCGATACACAGCATTCTCCAGGTTCCAGGAACTCCCTCCTCCCCTCACCCCTTCAGGCCCTAATGGACCTTCAGAGTTCTACGTTTTTCCTAGCCAGGTCCTGCCTGCAGAGGTAAACCCTAAACTCTGTTTACACCTTTGTGAACAGTCCGTTAAAAGGAGAAAATAGGCTCCAAATACAGCCACTCGTGTGAAGGTCCCACGGAAGCAAACCAAGACTTAATACTTAATTATAGTTTCAACCTTCTCTGAAAGTGTGACCTTTGACCACCAACCTGGAGTTTCCTGGGCAGCACTCGGGGGTAACCAGATGAAAGACCTCGCCCTTCCCCCTAGCAGGGCGACCTCACTGAAACAAGGCACTCTTTCCTGCTGATTTTCCTTTCCCCACTCCCCCTCTGCATTTACAAACCTTTCCATCAGCTGGAGGGAGCACACTTCTCGCTGCTGGACACGACCCTGCCGGGTTCATGAATCATTCAGTAAAGCCAACTAGATCTTTAAAATTTACTTGGTTGGATTGTTATTTAACACGTCTTTATATTAAACTCATTTTCAACTGAAAGTGGGCCACCCACTCCCTTCCCAGTCCCTGCGGGGCCTGCATTGCTGACCGAGTCGCCCTGTAGGCCAGTGCGCCGAGGGCACCCTGTCCACCCGAGAGCCACCCTGCCTGCCCAGCCCCGTCTCTCAGGAGGAGTGAAAGGTCTCAGTGAAAAGGCATTCACACAGCCTGAAGATTGCCTCGAGGCACACCTTTCTGGACCAAGTGCTGCCGTTCTCATGGTGTTTCGTGTTTGGCAGCCAAATGCTTCCTGAGCCTGAATTTCCTCCTCGGGGAGCACTGCTGGTCTCTCAGAGTTCTAAGGAGGAGAAAACTGAGTAGTGTGTCTAGCCCCGGGTCACCAGCTAGAAGTGGTAGGAGCAGAATCTGAACCCAAGACCGCTGACCCCTCGTTCAGGGCCCTTTCCACCAAATGCGTCTCTGGACAGTGCAGTGTCTTCAGCTGCTGAAAGTACAGTTTTGACTGAGCTCCAGGCAGGCAGCAGGCTCCGTGCCAGACAGGTCCTTGGGAGAAGTATGAAACAATTGAAGGGCTGCCTGTGTTTCTGGGGTTTAAAAGGTTTTTTTCACTAGATGGTAGAGAAACCTGAACAAAATAATTCTTGCCGTTACGCTGACCATGTGAGAACACTTTATGCACACGGCTACCGAAAGTAACCCAGCGAGCAGATAGCGCTGTCACCCGTTTTCTGGCTGTGGAAATGGGGGTCAAAGATCACTCAGCTACTGCATGGAGCGAACAAACTCAACCCAGTTCTGTCCAGTTCCAAAGCCTGGGCCTGGGCCTCCAGCTGCGTCTGCGTCACGTGGATGCACCCAGAGAAGGCGGGAGACGCAAAGGACCCACTCCTGGGAAAATAGTTCCTCTTCCTTTCAGTGGGACATTAAACCTTCCCAGGATACTGAAGCAATAGTTAAATGACTCTTTCCCCATTACAAGTGGTGGCTGAAGGTGTACTTTTCACCTAGACCCACCCAGCTTCCCCGGAGGTGGGCCCAGAGGCCTGTGGTGAGTTTGGAAGTGACGTCTGCCTTCTTGACGCTACAGTATTCAGAAAATAGTGGGCATCCCCTGCCACACACACACACACACACACACACACTGGGAGGACCTGGCTAACTGCTGGCACTTGGGTTTCCATGCACACGCACACCTAGCATTTTCTGCTCAATAATTGAAAGGGGATGAATAGCAAATGTCCCCCTTGATAATTACCAAATTCCTATATGGGGAAGGGGGTCCCGTCAGGGCTTTCTAAATATTGAACCGGTCTCTTTGAATCTCTGCAGGGTACGGCTTGACTCCTCTACAGCCTCAGGCCAGGCCTCAGGTTCCCTTTAACCTGGTGGCTTTGTAGGCAGCCCTGGGCACTGTCTCTGTCAGGGCACCGTCGTGCTGTCGTGCTGTCTGGAGTCCCTCTCTCTCTGTGAATCTCTCCTTCCCCTCCCGGTCTACAAGGGAGAGTTGAGCGCGTTTTCTCCGTTTTTTTTTTGTCCCCCAGGGTCAACCTCTTCTATTCAAAATGGTGTTTGGACTTGGAGCTTGAGATAAATTACTCAGAGCAGCGGCTCCTTAATGTAAATAATTTAGCTTAATAAATAAGTTAAAGTCTACAGTCTCTTCAGAGTCTGGCAGCTCATTCATCTCCCGTCTGCTCAGCTAGTCAAGCTGTGCCCGCTGCCAGGACTTCGGGAGGCTGATGGCCTTTTCCTGGCCTGTCACAGCCACTGCGTGTTGTTAGAGACCGCCTTTTCAAGAGCTTCCTCCGCGTCTGTCTTTGCCACCACCCGGCAGATGCATTGCCACCAGCAGCCAGTTTGCAGCGGGGGTTCTGTGTGCAGGGAGGGCAGGTGGGCGGGCAGCACAGCCCTCTATGACGGGGCAGGGCCTGGGGAGGACTCAGGTGGGGACCACGACGGGAGGACAGGAGGCACCTGTGGGGAAACTGAGGCGAGCCCGACACAGACCTGAGAGGCTGAGTGCGGCACTGAGACAGGAGGAGCCTGGCTGGGCCAGCGGGAGAGGAAGGCCAGCCCTGCAGCTCCGGGGACACCTGCGTCGAGGCAGCACGGTGCCCGCCTTGTGTTGAGAGTCATGAAACTAAAACCAAGTCATTCCGAGTTGCTTTACACTGTGGTTTTAAAACAATCATTTTTTTGCTCCCCCTTCCCTCCACACATGTCACCGCTCTGACTTCAGTTTCTCGCCTGGGTGACCCGTGACCCCTGAGGCAGCAGAGGACAACAGCCTGGTTCTGACTGTCGGTCACAAGGTTTAAGCCCCTGGAAGGCTACAAATAACATCCTTTTTAAAAAGTTTTTTTTAGTTATTGTTCACATTCAATATTATTTGTATTAGTTTCAGGGGTTAAAGATAACATCTCAGTCTTAGTTAGGGTTTAGCTCCTGAGCCCCAAGAAGCAGGACGACCCTCTTGGACGCCTCTCTTTGAAATGGGCTCTGGACCCCAGAGCTAATCGTGGCATTGTCCTCAAGACCTGAAAAATGATTTATTACCCTCATCTCAGCTCTGATCAATCAGCTCCTAACATAACCTCACACCCAGAACCCATGGTGTCTTGCGATTTTGCACCATACAGTCCGTGACCTGCACGTCTCTGGGGAGTGGGCCTCTCGGAGCACAAGCTCACACGTCCCTGGACCGGCCAGTTCTGATAAACTCATTCTTTTCTTCGCTGCAAACCTGCCCATCCAGTTTTTGGCCCGACTGCACAGACAGATGAACTTAATTATCGGGCTTCGGCAACAAAATGAAGTTCAGAGTTGCTGACCTGGCGCGTGTCCCTCCCTTTTCCGAAATCAGCGACCTGCCCCAGGGGTCACTGGATTCCCAGAACAGGAGGCAGGCAGCGGGCGGATGGGCAGATGAGTGCCTGGGCGTTCTCCAAGCTTCTCTTGGCTCTAGCACACCTCGATCCATCTTCTGTAAGCTTGGCAGGGGCAGGGGGCCTGAGAGTATATGCACATCCATTAAAAATAAAACAAATGCTCCTATTTGATGAGTCTGTGGCAGCTGTACCATTCGCCCCCTAATAAAAGTCATCTCTGAGAGAGGAAATGACTGTGGTCCCCAAGCTGCCCCTCCAGGGCCAGGTAAGGGAGGCGGCCATCTGAGGCCAGCACTGGGCAGGAAATTCACTCCTAACCAGGGGGCTGTTCCCCGGGGCTCGAACCCCAGCCCAGCACAATCCAATTAAAGTAATTGTCGCCTCAATGGGCCTGGCAGAAGAGAAGCTGCAGCTAAGGGGAAAGGAGGGCGGGGTATAGCATCTTTCAAGGAAACCGGATGGCTTGAAAATGCAAGAAACAATTTCTCTAGATGGAAAATGAACGCAATGAATCTGAGTGCGGCAGGAAATCTTATGAGAAAATAAGACTTTGGGAGGATTTATTGAAAGACATAATTGCAACAAGTATATTGATTTTACATAGATAAGAAAACAAATGTCGGCAGGGATTGAATTTGGTTTATTGCATTTATTTCCCCACAGAGTTAATGCATTTAAAGATATGGTTTATTTTTCAAATGGAGAAACATTGTTTTCAGAGACCTTTATTAGGTTCCTTCCAGTGCCCCGGACTTCCCTTTCCAAGCAAATTGGTTTGTCTACAGGGCTGAGCACAAAAACCACGTGGGGTCCTCCTTTCTCTGAGGCCAAAGACTGTGGGCACTTCCCAGGAACAGGGTCCCTGGCAGTCACATTCTGCTCTGTGTCACCGTCCTGTGTCTGCCAGGAGGGGAGCCCCAAGTGGAGAGTGCAGAGAGAGAGAACTCACGGGCACATCTAGAAGCTCAGACCCAAGGGACTTCGGGGCTGTGGCCACACATTGGTCAGAAGCCTTCTGGAAGCAGAGACCACAGGCCGTGGCCTCTGCTTCCCTTCGAAGAATGCTTGCACAGGTCCGAAGTTGTCCCGGAGCCGCAGTGGGTGGGAAGCAGTGGTAACTACCACTTTGGACCGTGTTGAGGAGCCACCCTTGTCCCCCGAACTGTGCATCTTTGGCATGAGAATTATTTTAGATGGGTTCTTTGTGAGGAGCTGAAGACAAGGGAAGGTTTTATTTTTACCTCCTTTAACTGTGTGAAGGGATCGGAAGGGAGAGTGGTGCCGGGAGAGAGCGTTACCGAAGGTGATGCTCTTCCACATCCCAGAGACGCTCTGCAAGCTTGGCCAGCGCCTCTTTACCAACGTCTGCCCTTCCTAACTCCCTGCGGGTGGTCTCCCTTCACATATTTCACTCCTTGGGGCCCGGCCCCCTGCCTGCTGCTCCCTCGCTCAGGAGGGTCTGTCTCTAAGCCTCAGTCACCTGACTATCTGAGAGTCTCATATCTTCGGGGTTCCTGTACAGACAAAATGAAATTCGTTAGTTAGTCTTATGTTAATTTGATCATTTGACCAGCCAAAGAACCTAGAAAGGTAGAAGGAAGAGCCTCATAAGAGCCTACGACTTGTCAGTTCGCTGTTCATCCTTTCCATGGCCCCGTGAGGTCGCCATCACCCCATTTTCCAGATGTGGGTATTGAGCCTCGCAGACTAAGAAACTTGACAGATGGATCTGCGTAGTTCCAGAAGAGGTGAGTCTACCTTTTCCATTCAAGGGACTGAGTTTGGGGCCAGGTCTTGTAACAAGGTATCTTACTCTCGGTTCTCTGCAACGAAAGGAACCAAGGTCCATGGATCCCAGCAAGGGTGGCCTTCAAACCTGACGGCAGTGTGCACAGCTAGGCCTGGGGGGCACTAGGGAAGGAGGGCCAGCGGCCGGTAGAACGGCGACCCCTGTCTGCTGGGATTCTGACCCTAGTACCGGAGGACCCCTCTCAATGACATCAGCATCTTGGTCCGGCTCGTCTAGCGGCTACACTCATGCCATCTTCTTCCCACCCTGCACTGCCCAGTCCAGCCGCCCCTGAACCTGAGGCTCATCCCATGGGTGAAGCTGAATGAATAATAATGTAAACTAGCGTGTAGGAGCACTTCGGCATGTGCAGGGCACTGTTACCTTACGTTGTTTAAGCCATGGATTGCTCTTCAATTTCTCAGGTAGAAATTTTAAAGAAGGAGAAACTCAGGTCCAAAGAAATGAAGTGCCTACCCAAAACCTACACAGCCTGGAGCAAGAAGACCAGGATCGAACCCACACTTTCGGATGGAGCTCAGGACTTGGCACAAGACAGAGCCCCTCGTAAACCCCCTCCCATCTCTGCTGCTTCCCATCGGACCTCGACAAAGCAGCCCCACCCTTGCTCAGGGCGTGTGGGCACCTCTCAAGCATTTCTATTCCTGTCTGATAGCTCTGGCCACGTAAAGTGTTCGGAATTAATCCCGCCCGCTCCCAAATCTCCCTGCAGCTTTGCATGAGCAGCTAACACTTGTCTTAATCACATCCGAGGCAGTGCGCTCTATGCCACTTGGAACAACACATTCAATTATGATTGATTGGAGTTTAAGTTCTGATTTCTCTTAGAACATAATCAGTTCTGAATGGGAAATTTTTACAGTGACAATTAAAATAATGAAAGTGAACTTTAAATGACATTCCAACAGTGTCACCTGGGAATGACTCCACAGCTCTGGCCGTCTGCTGCATTCTGGGAGCTCCCCCCTTCAGCGGGCTTGGGTCTGCACCGCTGTTGATGTATTTGTAGTGGTACGAGGACTGGGGTTAACCCCTCGCTGGCAGCCTTTCCGAAACCCCCTGCCTGATACTTAATCGTGTGTTTCCCTGGGCTGATCTGTATTTCCCTCCATGTTAATTGTTCCAGTGTGTCGACAGCCACCAAGTACCACCATGAGGGGAAGCTCCACACTTTTTCCTTCTAAAGGAAACCCACGGAGGTGCAAAGGGTTTTTCCAGATGGTAGATCTGGGCCCTTTGAAAGCTACTGTTCTGAAACATAAGCCCACAGTTGGGTTCCCTTCCGAGTGATGGCTTCGCAAATGGGGTTGGATACAAAGCAGCGCATCTGTCCGGGAGGCTGGGCACTCTCCCATATCACCTCTGCTGCTTGCGGGGGACTTGTGGGGTGAGCCCTTGGGCACTAATTTTAGGTGAACTTACTACAGGGCGAATGTAAGGAAAGTCCACCTAGGAAAGAAGAGGCTACGTTCACATCCAAGACTCTTAGCATGGCTGTTTTTTTCTTCCCGACCCAGAACAGCAGGAAACCTACGCCCATCAGGCTGTCCTGGAGTTACAGGCTTTCGGTTCCCTGGGAGTTGCTTCCAAACCCATCACTGCAGCCTCTCCATCGCCCACCAGGCTTCCTTGCAGGGCTTGTTTGAACCCGTGGTCTTGACTCTCCTGGAATGCCTTCACCTCCCTGGCTCACCTGTGCCCCAGACTGCCCCTCTGTGAAGCTCAGCACGCTGCAGCCAGCTTCCCCAGGACGCCTTCTGTGACAAGGTCAAGCCAGCCTTGCTTGACTTCTCTCCTAGGCTTTCCCCGAACATTCCATTTCAGCTACCACTTTATTAACGTGTCAGAAGGCTTAGTGTGGTAGAACCACACAGACCTTGTTTATCTTAAATAAAATATCAGTTAGGCAGTAATAAAGAGGGTTCATGAAGTTTAAAGATTGGCAGAAAGGTCTTGTTTTGTGAAAGTCCTGAAAACATGTTTTAAGTTCATCCCCTTCATTTCACAGCTGGAAAAACGGAGGCTTGGGTATGGTTCTATTGCTTTTCCATGACTTTATTACAAATGAGTCTCTCCCACTCAATTATAAGCAGGGAACATGTCTTACAATTTTCTTGTGTGGGTCACAGTACCAAGCACAGTTCTCAAGAGCCAGGGCCAGTGTCACCCGGCCTCACTGGGAAATGAGTGGCATTCTTCACAGTTTGAGGGGAATCTAATAAAGGGACACTTACAAAGACCTAGGTGCAAGTTATGGAAAAGTAGAGTACCCCAGTTCTAGCGGCTCAGGGGAGGCATTGAGCTTCCTGGTCTCACGGAGTCAAGCCTTGGAGGGCAGCTGTCAGGAGAAGCCTGTCCAATAAAAACTGGCTTTGGCAAAAGGAAGGACAGTCTCTGCCAATCAGCAGGGACTCAGCGGGAAGGAGCCCAGACACTAGTATCCTGATCTTACTCTGCCCCCACCCTCTGGTCTCCTGCTGGTGCTTCCCATAGGTTAAACCCAAAGAGAAGCCAGAAGGTAAGAGGTAATGTGACCAGCCACTCCAGTGTGCCAGGAACTGAGAAGCATCCTAGAATGTAGGACAGTCAGTGTTAAAGCTGGAAATGTCTTGGTCAAGCCAGGGGGCTTGATCACCCTGGCAGGACAGCAGTTTGTAGAGGCCTGCCTCCTGGACACAATGGGAAATGTGGGGTGGGACTCTGGAGAGAAATCAGGAGACGCACACCAGGGCCACGGTGGATATTTATACATTTGGATAAAGAATGTGATTTTTCATATTTATAAATCTGTATTCATTTCTTTCTGATTTATAAACTCAAGTTCAGGTTAGAAGAATATGATAGATAAATAAAACTTTTTAAAAAATTACTTATTTATTCTTAGAGAAAGGGGAAGGGAGGGAGAGAAAAAAGGAGAGAAATATTGATGTGAGAGAGAAATACAGATTGGTTGCCTCTTGTACACACCCCAACAGGGGCCAAACCTGAAACCTAGGCATGTGCCTTGATTAGGACTCGAACTGGCGACTTTTTGCTTTGTGGGGTGACACCCAACGCACTGAGCCGCACTGATCCACACTGGTGAGGGCTATTTCTTCCCGATTTATAACTTCAAGGTCAGCTTAGAAGAGTATGATAGATACATAAGATTTTTTGGTATCTGAATTTTCTTAGTTTCAGCTCGTTTCCACCAGGCCTGTGGACCACTTCCATTCTGCTGACCACTTAAGATACCTTAAAAGACATCTCTGTCTTTCACTGTTCACACCCAGCCACACAACTGCATTTCACCAAGTGCCTGCCCTCACCAGCCACTGTGATAGCTGCAGAGCACCTGCCTGGAAAACGGGGTAGGACCGCTAAGGTTAAGATACTAACAGGCTCCCAAAGAGGACAAGGTCACTTTAGCGAAGAGTTAGTGATATCAAACCTCACAGGTGACAAGTAAAGGAATTGATACTCACAGTCCTGGATAAGCCACAAGGCGTTGGAGATGTCCTTTTAACTTGGCTTCAGTTCCCTCACTTCTAAATGATAGCCTGGGATGGAGGGTCCTAGACCCCTCTGGCTCCCCAGTGCCATCCCCGGGGACCGTAGGAGTCAGTGCAGTGTCCACAGCAGAGACCAAAACTAGATGCAGGATGAATGGCGGCCATGGTACCACGACTCAGGGATTGCTGGGTGTCAAGCAAGAGCCTTATTGGCTGACACATTTTCACAACAATCATTTGAGGAGGACAGTGATCATCCAAATTTCACGTGGGATGAATTTCAGAGAGCTTCCGTACCTTTAGCATCCTGACACAGCCAGTGACTGGGGTCTGTCAGACTCCAAGGCTCAAGCTTTTTCCATGACACTGTGCTGCCTCTTCAGAGCTTTGGGAGAGGGATACGATTGTAATTATCGTGGAAGTGAAAGGTGCTGGAAGTCTTCAACTTCCCCTAACCCAGAATGTTCAGGATGTATCCCTCCTTTCCACATACTCAGCTGCCACAAAAACTGACCACAGTTGTTCACTCCTGGTATTTACAGCTTTTTCTATGTGACTTTGCAGGTGCTTTCATAAATAATTGAAGTCTCTTTCCTGCCCTTTGAATCTGAGATTTTCTTGCAACTTGTTTTAGCTGATACAACGCAGTGGAAATGAAATACGCCAGTTCTCAGCTTAGGCTTCCAGAGACCGGGGCGATTCTGTTCTCTCTGGGAAACTTTCTCAGCCACGACGCAAGAAGCTCAGGCCAGCCTCCTGGAAAGACTGCAGGGGGCAGAGGCGAGCCGTTCCCTCTGAGGCCAGCCTGTGCTAGCCAGCCTCCGCCCCACCCCCACCGGAAGATGCCTGCAGACTCCTGAGCGAGCCCCGCTGGGACAAAAACGACGACTCAGCGGAGCCTAGCCCACACTAGTTGTTTGTGAAATCGTGAGCTAAATAAATAAAAGGCTGTTATTTAAGCTCTAAGTTTAAGGGTGCTTCGGATGCAAAAAAAAGCGAACTGATTCTTTCTGTAACACCTACAGCATCTCCTCATTCCATCAATCTAAAGTGAGTCATCCTGATGAGCTGGGCCCCTCAGCTGGACCAGGTGCTGTCTGGGACCCCCCACCCCTGCCCCTGACTTGTGGAAGCCCCTTTCCTCACTTCCTTCCCTCCAAAATACTTGCTGACCCCCTCGTGGACCAAGTTGAGTGCCACCGATGTACAAGTCAGTCTTCCTGAGCCTCAGGATCGCGGCTGCGCTACACGGAGCAGGTGCAACAGGTCCGTGCAGCAGACGGTGAAGGAACACAGTACAATACAGGGACAACCAAGCTTGGAGGGGAACATCTAGAGTCCCTCACTCGGGCCGAGTCTTCCTCTATCTCAGACTTTGTAAGTCTAATCTTTCTTGATGTTTAGAATTATGATCAGCTCATTAAGACTTCTATTTTAAACTTTAAATGTCTTTTCCCTTCAAAACTAACCCAACTAAATCCAGAGTTTCTAAAATATTTCATCAACAAATCTGTCATATAATAAAAAAATACTAGCCATGCAAAGAAGCAGGGAAGGGAAACTTAAAATTGAGAAATAGAATAGTTAAAGAGGCAAACTTCTAAAAATCTAACTATTGGAATCAACAGCTAAGGTTTTCGAAATAATTATGATTAACATATTTAAAAAATAGACGAAAGGTGGACAGAATGGATAAAAACATTTTTTGGACATAAATAGAATCCATGCATTTTGCTGTAAGTAATTGTACCTTGAAGTGCCAACAACAGAACACAGCAAACAAACAAACAACACCAATGTGACCCCTGGGTTTTCTCTTAATAAAAAGAAACCAAAACAAACAACAACCTCTGAATCACATTTGTGCCTTCCTCGGGCCTTCCCAGAATGCAATTCACAGAGCAGGCTGGAGCTCCCCTAAAGCCAGTGTGCACGGGGCGCGCTCTGGCAGAGCCAGGACCGGGACTCTGCTGGGGGCAGCGGCCAGGCGGGCTGTGGGGCCGTGTGAGGGTGAGTCCGGGTAGCAATGCCCTGTGACTGCTGGTCTTAGGCTTGTACACAGGACCCGGCGTCTAAAGATGGAGTTGTCCATGCCGGACACCAACTCAGGAAGAACGTCAGGGGAAGACCCACACAGAAAATCCCATTTAGACTCTCTGTCCAAGCGGACAGGCCTAGGTTTGAGGGTGAGGACTTTGGCTCAGGGGACATCTAAAACCAAGGTCGGGTGCAGACATGGGAACACTGAATGTAGGCTCTGATGAGGCTGCTTGGCTATGATGGAGCTAAGATACAAGCCTGGAGGCAAGAAACTAGAAAAGCTTTGATGTGGTACAAGAAGGAGCCCAAGTCACCAGGAAATTGAGGAATCCGACTCCAGTTAGAGCCATCACTCCCAGTGGTTCATTTTGTTCTCCACAAAGATCAGGCTGAGTCTGCAGATTGAAAATAAGCTGTCACTGCTACCTTGTCAGTGCCAGGAGTGGGGAGGGTCAGCCCTGGCGTGGCCGGGGGCCCACCACGCCATGGGTCGGGAGAGCACTGCACGCCACTTCTGCAGCCACCGCCCGGCGCAAACCCCTCGATGATGTGTAAGTGATGCCCGAACCCTCACCTTTAGTTATACAGGAGTTTGAAATCAATAAATGTTTCTAAATGAAATACAATATCCCAGTGCTGGCAGTGTGACAAACCAGCGAGATCCCCACTGTAACGTCCCAGTGTGTTCGAGCTTATCTGTGCTCCACTCTGTGTACACGGAGTGTAAGAGAAGCATGTCTGGGGGCAGGCCTGGTTACCAGGGGACGGGGAGTAGGGGGGCAGAAAGCACATTTCAGAGGGATCATCAGCAAAGAGCCCAGGAGGGACACCGGAGCAGAGAAATTCATTGTTCTCACTACAACTCTGTGGTTTAGATGCTGTCACTGCAAAGTGGGCATGGAGTGTGTGAAGGGGCCGCAGGGTGGGCCACGCCTGCCATCCCCTGCATGCAATGCTAATCCCACTCAGACCAAGCCACCTCGGCTCCCTCCTGCACTCACACGCACTCACACGCACTCACTCTCTGGCACTCCGCTTCGCTGCTCCCAGCCTCACCACTGCCTTTCCCATTCCTGTGCCCCAGGCTCCCAGTCTGTGATTAGTAATTCCCAGCAAGGTAATAATGGGTGATAAAAAATGAATGGCAACCCAAAGTGTTAATGGTTATTCAACTCAACTAACCACCCGTAATTTACTGGCTGATTCATTCGCAATCCATCGGCATCAGCCCAAAGGACTAGTGTGGTGGCCTTGCCTGGCTGGCCTGGGCGATGTTCTGCACCAGCAGCTCAATTTCATTGACCGTGCACGGGCCACCCGCCCGCCTCACCCGTGACCACTCTGCCCTGTGAGGTACACGAGGAAGACACCTCGCACTCCTCAGTGCAGTCTCAGTGAAGGCCTGGCTGTGGCTTTTATGTCCTCGGATTTCCACAGCAGCAAGCACACATGTAATGAGCCCCTACCGAGTGCCAGACGCAGGTAAGTGCTGGGGATGGTGAGGTAAGGCACTGGCCCTGCTCACACCCCTCTCCTTTCTGCCTGCCCCTGCTGTGTGCAGTCTCTGCAAAACACAGTGTGGCATGTACTTACTACACACATGCGTGCATGTGTGAGACACAGGAGCAGGATAAATGGTCTTGTTACACGAAGGTGACCAAGCACACATGGCCTCATCCTCGCTCCTGCGCAGGTGGCACACTTGCTAGCGGAGAAGGACAGCATTGCCCCCTCATCCACATTCAAAAGCAAGGACTCTGATAAGGGTGACAGAGGAAAAGTGCAAATGCCTAGGGGGCAGCCTGATTGAGTCTGGCGGGTTTGGGAAGGCTTCCTTGGGGCCCAGGACTGGTGGGATCTTGGGGGCGGGCCATGCGGAGGATTTGTTCTCTACCCTAACATCAAGGGGGCAGCACGACTGAACACTGTACGTAGGGTAAGTGATTCCCTTTTGGAGCCTTGATCTGGTATAAATTAAGAGATATTTTTGGGTGACTCTTTAGGTTCTCCTGTCTCTAATATTCTGTGATTCTGTAGCCCACAGAGACCCGCTGCTTTGGTCGCTATCAGCACCAGCCACAGACACACCCGATTCTTCCCCTGGGCACATTCCAGGACTACACTGCCCTGCGTCCTTGGAGTCAGGTGTGGCGAATGGCATGTGAGCAGCAGTGACCCATGGGAACTCTAGGCGGAGATGGTAAGAGCCAGCGTGTGACTTCTAAGCCCCCAGCTGGCCACAGTGGTGGGCAAGGCCTCAAACAGTGGAATATTTGGGGGCGGAAGTGAGGATGATGGGGAGCAGTACTCTCAGACAACCTTTGACAGACAAGGAGGGTGATGAACAAACCAACTACCTACCTACCGGACGTGTCTGTTGTCTGAAGCCACAGAGAACCAGGAGCTGCCTGTCAGCACACCCCTGCCTGGCACAACCCCTGTGCCCGTGCACGGCCCACGGTATACAGCTGATGCTCAAGAGATGTTCAAGGCACGGTGACCTTCACACTGATGTTTCCCAGGCCATTCACTCTGTGCCTTTGCTAAGCCCATCTTTGAAGTGGATCTGCTCTCACTCCTGGAATTACAGGAGCTGGAGACGATGGGAAGATGCCAGGGTGTGTGGTGTCTGTGTAGAGCCACGTCACAGAGGGGCTGGTGCAGGTGTCGGGTCTGGCCTGGGAGCGCAGGGACAGCCACGGCCAGGCCCTCCCCCAGCCTTTCTCCAGCACTGGGTGACAAATCGGGCTCCGAGGCAACTGTGAGGTCTTCTGTGCTCTGTGACGAGAGTGGCTGTGGTGACGTCCTCACGGAGTCCACCCGCCTCTTCAGCCGCTCAGGGGCGAGCCGGTGTTTCTGTGACCTGAGTCAGGAAGGAGAAGCAGTCACTTCCCTCCTCATCCTCTGCTGGCTGGGCTCTCAGCCAGCTTTGATGCCAGCCCCGAGCCAGTGCCCTGCCTTCCAATGCCACATGTGCACACACACTGTGCACACCCCACTCACATCACACTCGCATCAAACCACACTCACATCACATGGACACTACACACCGTCACATACCACACATAAATACACTACACATACCACATCCTCACACCTACACTTGCATCACACACTCATACCACACTCATATCACCTTGACACCACATACACACTCACACTACTTCTGAACTGTCCTCAAAGGCCAGAAGGGGCCCAGCGGTCACAGGGGCCCTCTGAGCGTTGGGCAGAGGCAGAGGGGTGAGGTGACTGAGCCCCCTATTTGGTGGGGGAAGGCACCCTGTCCTGCAAAAGCTGACGCTCTAGAAAACAAGGCCACGCGCACGCAACACCCGGGTCACCTGTGCACCTCATCCCATACTAGAGAGGACCTGAGACTGGAGGGAGGAGACCTGAGCCTGGGGCTTGCTTCTGCCCACACTGGACGTGCAATCTGCAATAAGCCACTCCACACTCCTGAGGCTGTTTCCTCACCCGTGAGACGGGCCTGAGGACTAAATTGGCGATAAAAGGGGAAGTGGTGACAGGGTGGCAGGGTTAAAAACCAGACCTGAGAGCTCACAAACTGCACTCAGTCGCCTTTCCTGCCGACAGGACACCACCATTGTACAATGGCAGAAATGTGGGCTGTCCTTGGCGGCTCCCAGACCTCTCCCCTCTGTCTCTTCCTCAGTTCTGGTTGACTTTATAGTGACCTGGTATGCATTTTAGCCTGACTCTCAGGAAAGAAGAGTGATCCTGAGCAGTGCTCTGGGCGAGGCTGACATGGTCCACACGTCGTCCTGGACTCAGGCCTCAAGGGGGCCCAGAAGGAGGCCAGGCACGAGACCTGAGACCTGGAGAGGGAGAAGGGGGAGGAGTGCTGCTCCTGCACCTCGCTAGGAATAGCATCCGCCTGGACTTGGGAGGCTCCCTCCCGGGGAATAGGCCTGTCACCTCCTCCTCCTCCTAGTTATTCTCTATTGTTCTCAGCTGAATGCCTCATTGTCTTGGCTGATGGGCCCTTGCTGTCCCAGCCTGGTCCCTGCCTCCACCGGGCCCCACCCATTGTCCCCTCCTCTCTCTACAGACACACCTCCCGGCTGCAGCCAGGAGATTACACTCTCAGGACACCTTCATAAAGGACATATTGTTAACAGGCCTCGGAAAATGGAAGAATGGGGGACACAGCAGCCCCCATGCAAGCCTGAGTTATGGAAGCATCTGCTGTGCACACACAGAACCGCTCTTCACAGGCCCCCTTTATTGTCCCGGTACGGGACACTCAGGGTTGGTGGGAGTGGGGCGGACAGCCAGAATTACGGACCCGCCTGCACACAGGAACCTGCCCTTCGATTCTAGGACACACCTCCCATTACTGCCACCACGGACACTAGCGGTCTGCCTTCGGGAAGTTAATGAAGTAATCTGGCCTCCCGTTCCCTCACTTACAGGATGAAGAGGGTAAACCAGGTGATGACCTGGTGGCTCGGAGGGGTGTGGGGAGCCCCTGGAATTTTGTTTAGGCATTTAAAGGCGGGGACGGTGAGGATCCAGGGCCTCATCAAGCAGACTCCCCGGGAAGTCCCAGCATTTGGGGAAGATCCCCCTCAGAGGAATGGGTGAGGAGTAGGAGCAGGTCACCCTCAGGCAGTTGGAGCAGTAATGGAACTCTGACTTGTCCCCTGGAAGCTCACCGAAGGGAGGCTCTGAGGAGAGCTGGCTTTGGGGGAGCGGGTGGAGTGAAACAAGCACTGCAGCTGGGACACAGAACAGTGTTCCCTCCGGGCAGCCGAGACGGGGGCCCACCAGGGCCCGCCCTCTGTCCTGGGCGGCAAATGCATTAAACCCAGTAACTCCTTGATACTTAGGGAGAGACGGTGCTGTTTGTCTATCAGGCCATTTCTACTTCCTGGGCACACGGGAAGACTACATTTCCCAGGTTCCCTTGAAGTTAGGATGGTTCAAATTGATGCAAAGTATTCCTGGCCTGGTGCTTGCTCCTATCTTCTCCCTATTTCTTGGTGACGATTAGGCAGGCCACGTGTGATAGCAATGAGAAAGAAACCATTGGCAGGGTAAGCTATTGAGATTTGAATGTTTATTTTTCACCGTTGGCAGGCCTAGACTTACCTGATTAGTGAAACTCTTCAGTCCGCAGATGTAAGGCAGTGGAATTCTATTTCTAAATGCTCACTTATAAAGTGCCTCACGTCCAACCAGGCTGAGATCTTGCTCGTCTCACAGCTGCCCAAGGCGGCCATAGCAGGGACCGATCGTTTGCCCTAAACCCTGTCTGGAACTGCCTCAGAATGTGGTTGCGTACTTGGTTAAACAATATCTTAGAAGTGAGAAATCTTTTTTCATGTGCTTCTTGCTGTAGTAGAAGAGGAAGGTGGGACCTCTGAGGAAACACTGATTATGACAGCAGATTCTGGAGCTAACAGCCTGTGTTCACGCCCCAGTTCCATCACTTACTAGCTGTGTGACCTGGGGCAAGTTTCTTAACTTTCTGGTTCCTCAATTTTCTCAACTTTACTTAACTAAGTTATTGTATCAGTGATTTTTGTGTAACAAATTGCCTCAAAACTCCAAAGATTAAAATGTGTACGTAGGGGGTCACTGGGTAGATCTGGTCACCCTGATGCATCCGGTCAGGGAAGTGGCCCGGCTGATCTTGGCTGAGTTTCTCACACGTGTTTTGGGTTAACTGGTGGTAGCCTTGCCTAGTGGCTTCAGCTAAAACACCCGGGGCTAGAGGCTCCTTCCAGATGGTCTAGGTTTCTTTACACAGCGACCGCAGGATTCCAAGAGACAGATGTGTGTGAGGCTCAGTATTAGCATAGTATCACTACTGCCACATTATTCTGGTCAAAGAAACTCATAAGATTCAAGTGGTGGGCAAATAGACTCAATTTATTATGGGGGGAAGTCATACTGCAAAGTGAAAGAATATAAGAAGTCCGTTAATAGAGTTCGTCAATGCCATCTCTCTCCATCATTATTATGAGGATTAACTGTGTCAGTACATATAAAACACTTAGAATAATGTTTGGTATATGACACATAACAAAGGCCCAACTATTACCTCAACCAGGGTTTTCCTCTGTAAACTCGTCACTGGCAGAAGTTGCTGAGCTCTCACTGTGCGTACTGCGTTAAATAAGACCATCAAGCATTTTGCATAATCCCCTGCGGCTCACAAGCACCTGAAGACATAGATTTCAGAAGTTTTTATTTTATAAATGCTGAAACTAAGGCTTAGAGAGGTCAAGTACCTTCCCCAAGTTACCAGCTAGTCAGTGGCAGACCCAGGGTCAAACTGAACCCAAGTTCTTAGTCACCAAACAAACACGCTTCACGGGCTTAGGAAAATCTTTACTTCTTATGTATGGAGAGGGGCCACCCCCAATTTCAGAGCAACCTAAGTTTAGCTGCCACGGCTTCCCTCCCCACGGCAGGGCACTTCCACAGCCAGGCTAAGCCTTTTTGGCCCAGGACTCAGGTCCTAGGCTGGATCGGGGCTGGGCGTAGAGCTCTGCACATGGACATCTCTGTACTGGCGTCCGCTCAGGCCTCACCTGCCCTGGCCACTCACAGTGGGACTGCTTGGTGCCCCCAGGTGTGGGGCTGACCCGTTCCAGAACAGAGATAGTCACACATAAGGAAGGATAGCCCAATCCTCTGGGAGGTTTGAAGGCAAATTTTGTTGTCTAAGCACCTCACTGTGGACTGAGGCTGAGCCCTGTTTGCCTACGATGTCTCATTTATAACCTTTCTTCTTATTACCATGCTGGCCCAAATATACCCCTGGTCTTATTTCTGGTGTCTTACGAAAACTGGAGGCTTTCTTTAGAGTCCCCTGCCTTGCTGAAACTCATAAATCCAATGATGGTCTTGTGGTGGTACTCTGCTTCTCCTAGTCCCCCAAGATATATTTCTTCTTAAGGGTAGATGAGGAACTAACTCTAGGTGGATGAGAAAAATACTGAAGCCATATATAGACACAGGAAAAAATGGTGCTGCGATCGGCCAGCAAAATCTTCCACGAGAGCAGGAGTTAGAGAGACAACCTGATTTACTGTCACTGCCATTCCAGACTTAGAGCAAGAATGCCATCCCCTGCTGGGGTTCTAACATTGCATCGCCAAGCTGCCTGCTTGAGTTTGCTGACCTTTGAACCCTCCGCATGGAAGTATTCGGCTGCCCCACACCTCATGGGCCTCAGTCCCAAGTGCTGGGCGAACTTCTTTGGTTGCCAGCTCACTCACTCACAGCTTGTTTTCACTCCTTCGTGTGCAGGTTACCCCCAGACGAAGGACAGACAGCTCAGGGCTGAAGTCTGCTGCGTTATGACCAAACCCAAGGGCTTTGATAACTTAGTGGTAGTGTTTCATGGCCCCAGGGACTGTCCTTGTTCTCTCTAATTCTGTGAATCTTCTCATTGGTGATATGCATGATGAAACCAAAGATAAGAATCTTTTTCTCTTAAAAGGAGAAAGGGGCAGGGAGAAGAATTAGAAGCAACATGAAGAATTATTGGGGCTCTCACCCAAGCTTTGCTCTGCCTGGGACGCTCATGGCCATCTGGGTCTAGGCTGCAGGGCGAACACAGCAGGGCTCAGGGGCTTCCTGGGACTGTCGAGATGTGAAGGTTGGCATTTCCGGGTGCCAGCGTGTGACCTCAGGATTGCGCCTCGGTTCCTCCTTGTCTCGCGTTTCTCATCCTTACAAATGAGGACAACAACGGTCCCGCTTCGAGGGCTGCCGGGAGGCCGAAAGAAAAACGTGTATGTCAAACATTCAGAACATTGCTTAGAACATAACGAAAACCCAGTAAGTGGCCTGGTAGACGTCAGACACTGCGCTGACCCGACTGAGATGGGCCTGGGGAGTCCCAGTGCACTCGTGGGGGAGGCGAGGCACCAGGAGATGAAGTACATTGTTTAGGTGTCAAACAAAGAGTGGCAGAGCCCGGATGCAAACGCAGGCAGACCTCGTTTTATTGCACTTTTGCTTTACTGCGCCCCACAGACGTTGCCTTTTTAATTTTTACAAATCGAAGGCCAGATCCTGCACTGGCGGAAAGGTTACGCCTGTGGCGCACCTCAGAGATATCGCGGATTAGGTTTCACAACCTGAGATCAAGTGTTGCGAGTCCTAATCCTTTTGCTGGGAGAAGGCCTTGCCTTCGATTTGTAAAGAAACACAGCCTCTGTGAAGCGTGAGAAAGCAAAGTGCAATACAAGGAGGTCTGATTTTTCCAGGAAGGCGCTTTGGAAACAGTTGTCCGCATTCATAGGAGGTGGCCCCGTGAAAAGGTCAAACAGCTCTGGGAGGCAGACCTGAGATGGAATCCCGGGCTGTTCAGTCTTGGGCACGTCACTTTCCCCCTCTGTGCCCTGGAGCCCTCGGCTGTGAAATAAGAAGGTTCCAGGACCCAGCATCTGTGTGCAGCCCCCGCCCTCCCGGCACCTGCAGGGCCCCTCCAGCAGCAGCAGAGGACCCCTTCCGTTGGCAGCCACTGGACGGTCCTGCGATTCCTGGCTCCCTCCTTCTGCAAAGAGCCCACCCCCCGCTGCAGGGAGAGCCGTCCTCCCAGGCAGGAGACACAGGCCCTGGGGGAGGCTGCTGCTTGGCTCCCTAATTGTCCTTTTCACTTCTCCAGCTGGGTCACAGGTACCTCCCACATCAGCCTCAAGAGTCTGGGGTACGTAGCAAGAGGAAAGGGACCTCACCCTTGTTAGTAAAATGAATATTATACGAAAATGCAACAAGAAAGCACAAAATGCCTGCCTCATTAGCAGAAACTTAAGGCAGAGAGGTTTTTTCTGGGGAAGCTTCTTCCAAATCCTGAATCAGAGTGGTGGAGCCCGCCTGAGCCCTGCCCAGCCTTCCAATCAGCAGGAGTCTGTGTGCTGTCCTTCCTCTGAAGCCAGCTTTCAGAAGCCTGGGGTCTCTATCTTCCCCGCAGAAAAGGAATGTATTAAAACGTTCACTGCATCCTGAATTGAGAAATCAGCTGCCCGGAATCCATGATCAATACGTTGTCTCTCGGTGATGAAGTGTTTCCTTGGGACGCCTTCTGCCCGTTCCCTTCACGGTTCAGAGCTCATGGAGACTGGGGTGGATTCAGCTGGCGGTGCTCTGCTTGCTGAGACACCCCGCCCCCTCAGCCCAGCAGCCTTCCAGGGTCCGCAGCACCCTGCACGGCTGTGTGCAGCCCCTGACCACCAGTGACTCGGTTGCTTGCAGAGGAGACTGAGCAAGGGAAAGGTGCCCCTTCACTGCAGGGCTTGGCTGTGGGTCCTTGGTGGGCGTGCGGCGTTGTCTCAGGCAGTCCAGGCCGGTGTCGAACAGAGGCGCTCCTGTGGGTTAACTCCCAGGGTTAACAACCATCAGCCAGCCTCTCCTCTCAGCTCCCACCGGGAGGATGTGCTGCTCTGCTCGCTTGTTTTCTCACCGTCTTCCCTGGCATGCGGCTGTCCTCTGGCTGGCGATAAACCCCGCCACTCCGTCCCCTTCCCTGTTGTGCACTCTTGGCCCAGTCCCTGCGACTGGAATGTCCAGGGTGACGTTTGCCTGATCCTTGGAGACCCTTTCATGTAATCTCCTGGGGGTGCTGAGAAGCTCAGGAGTGGGGGCTGCACTTGGCATTCTCTAACGACCAGACAGCCTCGGTGCCGAAATGCTTGGCTGTTGGCTTGTAGGCAGCAGGAGGCCTTCGGATCCGCTGCCCTCCCCCTCGCCTTCTTCCCATGGCGGAAAGGGGAATGCCTCCAGCCCCCGCCTCATGCTCAGCCACATGGCAGAAGGGTGGCTGGGGGTGAGGGAGGAGGTAGGAAGACAAGGTTACAAAGCCAACTGTGGGCTGATGTCCATATGTCGTTAGCTGCACCAGCTCTAGGCAGAGCAGGAAGCAAAGTCAAGGAGTGCTGCCTGGCTGTGCTTTGCGTGCACGTGTGTGCCTGTGTGTGTGAACAAACGTGTGTGAGTGGGTGTGTGTGTCAGAAGGGAGTTGACGCCCATGCTGCTAGATTCTGAATTTTAAGTTAGGCGCTAAGAAAGCCCCTTATTGCATGGGTCAGTCACCGACGCTCTGCCACCCACTGCTGGAACTCAGCGGCGCCCAGCGGCCACGCAGTGTGTTGTTTCCACCTCTGCGGTTCCAGCAGATGCTGACTGCCCCGGGCTGGGTTCTGCTGGAAGGACTCTGCTCCAGGTGTGTCTCTGTTGTCTTCAGGAACAGTTTGCTCGTCAGGCGTGGTCTCATGGTCCCGGCAGAGGCGTCAGAGAGGAAATGGAAATATGCAAGTCTTGTCACGAGACTGCCCTTGTAAGGTGGACACAGTAGGGGTGAAGAAGTGGGGACGACAATTCAGTCTGCCACTTTCACACATGTGCCCGTTCTGCCCACATGAAGCTCCGAAGGGATGGCACTGCTCATCCTTCTGGATTTTAGCCTTCTCTCCAGGCTGCCTGCTTTTGATGTCCCCACATGGGAGTGGCCCCAGGAACCGTGAATTAAAGCGGCATACATCAGGGGAGAAGTCTGCCCTTTGGCCAGGGATGTTCAGGGCCCGGGGCTCCCAGGGCTGGGAGGGGTTTCCCTACGAGGCTGGCAGGGCATCTGGAGAACTAAGCACTGGGCACAATGATCAGGAGTGGATACTGTTCCCCGCTTGCCCCTAACTAATGATGTCACTGTAGGCAAGTGATTCATTTAAATCTTCTTTGATCCTGTGAGTGGAGGATAAGAAAATCTCATTTCCTGAATTGTCTCAGCCTTGGGGGCCAAGCATTTAGTATTCCACCTGTTCCCTATTTCTTCCTGTCTTGATTATCAACACCACTCGGCGTTTCTTGCGCTAGAAATCTCTGTGGTCCTCTTGCATTATTATTAGATTTTTGTTTTTTGCCCAGGTACTTGCTCACTTTTGGCTTCTGGCACCCAAATGTATTTCCCACTTTTGGGGTGTCTCCTTCCATGCCTATTCACATGGAAGGAGGAAGGACCCACGTTCCCTTGTGGGAGCTGAAAAGACCAGGCACTTTTCTAGCCTCCCTTGAAACAGGGTTGAAAGGCGCATGGGTCTTTGACCCCCACTGGCCAGTCACGTGCACCCCCCCAGGTTTCGTGTGTGAGCTGCAGGAAGGAGGACAGGAAAGTGGCTGCCCCAGCAGGGCTGCAGCAGTACAGTCTCTCCAGGGGCTGGGGCGGCAGGCGGCTGGCTGCTCACCGTGCTCAGGGTAGCAGGCCAGCCTGCGGCATCTGCCGGGTGCCAGTAGCCACAGAGGTCTGGATTTTAGGCTCAATTTTGGCTCTGGGGTGACTTCCCAACTTCCCTTTGTTCCCAACTATGTTCTGAACACGGTTCTCATTGCATTCCTGACAAATCAGTTAAATATTGAATATTTTCCAAATAATTTCCTTTTCCTGCTTTGTGTCAGTTTCAGCCTTTGGAAGCCAAGGACCCTGAGTCATATGGCTTCTGTTCTCTGCTTTGTCACCCATTAGCCTGGAGGAGAGGGTTTGGGGCCCATGCGTCCCACTCTGGAAAGGCCCCAGGAGCAGAGGCAGTGTGGCTGGCAGCCTCCATCCCCTCGGACAACCTGAGTGCACACACTCGACATGTGGCTTGGGGGTAGCCCTCCCTGACTTTTCTGTGGGAAGTAGAACCCCCGAGATGAGCATTTTTCAGGACCGAGGGTTCCCCGGGAAGCGTCACCGCCCCGTTGCAGTCACACCCTTTTGGCCAAGTGATTCCAGACGACACTGGTGACTGACTCACAGGGGCGCTGGCAGGGGTGGTGGCCCATACACAGCTGCCCTGACGTGCGGCCGCCCACCCCGCAGCAGCCTCGCTCAGGATGCAAACAGTGCTATGTGAGAAAGCACCTGCCAAGACAATGTGGCACCCTGGGAGCATGAGCTTACCGAGCCCCCTGTCCTTATCTTACTCCTACTGCAGGGACCACACACGCGGGGAGCTGGCCCCCGGCATTACCCAGGATCCGGACTGGGGAGGAGGACGGGGTCTGTGGTGGTCAGGGAGGGCTAGGAGTGTTCTACCCAAACCCTCTGAGGCAGGTTTGGGTACAAGCTGGACGAGTAGCCACTTCCCAAAAGCACCTCCTGTCCCCCAACTTGAGAACCCCCTCTTTCTACCCCAGGACTGCGGCAGGTGGCATCTGACAGCCTGCCTTCCAATGTGAGGTGTTTAAACCAGGGGTGCAATGCCCGTTTCAGGTGAGATTGTTCATCGGGCAGGACTGGCCCCTGTGATGTAACAAATCTAACACCCTCGCTCAGACCACTGACGTACCTCACCCTGTTACTGTGTCAGCCAGAAATGCCTGAACCGTATCTGCATGCCTCCCAGGGGTGGCGCCACCTCCAGCTGAGAGCCAGCGAGTTCAGGCATAAAAGGAGCCTGTGGTCAAGGGCATGCAGTGTGTTAACACTCTGAGGTTGTGTTAACTAAACCTTAGCTGAGACTGCTAGAATTTCCGAGACCGGGAACAGCAAGTACTCTTGCTGTGATGGGGCATTGAGAAGGCTGGTTTTGCTAGAAAGCTGAGGATAAAATTCTCAGATCAGGACCTACTCAGTGGACAGGCTTCAGCGAGACTGGAAAATGAGAGGACACAGGTAGGAGTATGGTCCCCAGGGAATGCACTGCCTGGGGTGCTGGGAAGCCTTCGGGGCCGTGGAGCAGGGCAGAGGGCGAGATGGGAAGATGTAGGGTGGGGGAGACTTCCTCGTGCAAGACAGATGCTTCTCCCTTTTGAGCTAACTCTCTGCCAAGGCTCCTTTGGTGACCGAAGTCCAAAGACTGCAGAGCTACAGAAGTTTACTGGCCAACAAAACCACATCTAGAGGCATGTCCAGGAGATGCACGATGGCCGGAGCTGTGTAGTCAAAAGCTCAGCACAAGAAATCTTGGGTAGTTGAGTCTGTTGTGTGATTGAACATCCAGTTTTCCAAACATCTGCCAAACTAACCAACCAGCCAGCAATTTCAGTTCACAGGTATGAATTGTGCACAGCCCCAGACTCAATGTTTGTGTCCCTGCATGTATGTTTTGAAAGCTACTCCCCAGTGTGGTGGCGTTTGGAGGTGGGGCCTGTGGGAGGTGTTTTTGTCCAGGTCTTAGTTGTACGGGTGACTGAGAAGTGGAGAAGTCATTGGCACTGAAAGAAATGTTCATGTAACTCCCAGTTCCCCTCGGAACAGGAGGCTGGGTCACCAGGCGGGACCGCGAGAGTGGCTTTGCACTGAGAAGAAGAAGCTGACCAAGAAGAAGGCCTAGACCACTGTCTTTATTGGGGTTTCCATGGGAAAGACAAGACAGGGCATAGCAAGCTGCTGAAGATTGTGTAGTTTGGATAATTTTGATGGTGTTGGCTAGTGGCCCCAAGTTGCCTGGCCCTTGGGCCTGAGATGTCGGAAGAACATCATCTCCAGGACGCAGAGCTGGGTGGAGGAGGTACAACTCTGGCTTGGCTGTTTGCAGATCAAAGGCACACTCCCATTGGTGTCCTTTGCTGTCTCTAAGAACTGGCAAGCCCTGGAGGGGCAGTCTTCACCCCCAGCCAGAAAGGTTTTTTCCTAAAGATGTTAAAATATCATAATATACAGAAGATAAAAAACATAACTAATAGAGGAGGTGACTAAGTAATAAGGGTGGTGCCCTAGTTAAGTGGGATCGGTGCCCTTATAAGAGGCCACAGAGAGCTCCCTTGCCCTTCTACCATCTGTGGATACAGCGAGAAGATGGCGGGGGCGGGGGTGGCTTTCTGTGCACCAGGAAGCCTTGGACTTCCCAGCCTCCAGAGCCGTGAGAGGTGAATCGCTACTGCTTGCAGGCCGCCCAGGCTGTGGCGTTCTGCTAGAGCCGTCTGAGGCAGCGGTGCACAGCAGGCCGCGGCAAGCGCCTTCTGCGGGCTGGGGCAGGTGGCGAAAACAAAGCTGATGCCCTCGCCCTCACGTGCCTCACACTCCAGGGGGGTGGCAGGTGTGTAAACGCAGTGCTATCCTGCAGTGTGATAAGTGCAGGGTCGTGCATAAATCAGAGAGGTGGACAAAAGGAAGAAGGCAGTACTGAGATGGCCTCATAGAAGAGTTCTGAATGGGAGATGTATTTTGACAGACATCAGGGCTGGATTATCCAGGCAGAAAGAATGGCATAAAAAATGTACAAAATGCATGAAATGCATTAAAACGTGTGTGTTTTGGGTCAGAGGGAGGGGCAGTGGAGGGAATAAGGTGTTTGGAAACCATAGTTGGGTTTTATTTATTTTTTATCATTGTATTCAGTCAGCTCTGCCGGCCATAACAAAAGACCCAAGTGCATGGCTAAAGAACAGAAATTGATTCTCTCACAGTGGTGGGGGCTGGGAGTCAGGTTCTGGTGAAACCTCTCTTCCTGGCTTTTAGTCACCTTCTAGCCGCGTCCTCTCCTGGTCTCTGGCATCTCTTCTTAAAGGTGCACTAATGCTATCGGGTTGGGGCCCCACCCCGACGACCTTATTAGTTTTATTTACTTCCTTACTCCAAACACAGGCACACTGGGGTCAGGGCTCCTGCACATGACCTGTTGGAGGGCCCAGACAATCATTCTGTGACAGCCATTAACATGCCTGTCTTCACCATTCTCCCAGGCTGGCCTGGCCAGTGTCATTTGGCATCTGCTGATAGCCTCCTTCCTCCAGAAAAGCTTCCCTGTTAGGCTGTGAGACGGACTTTTCTTCTGCTTCCTCTGCCCTCAGCTGCCTTTCTCCCATGACTCACACCCCACAGATGGTGGTCTATGTAGGCCAGACACTCACTTTTCTTATGTGACACAAAGGCCATTGCCATTTTCACTGGGAATGTTGCCGTTTGAGGACTACAGGACTACGTCCAGGTGAGTAGGTAGACCATTCCACACATGGTCTCCTCGTGTCTTCACCTCTCTGGTTTCGGGAGTCTCAGGAATCACTACTGTTTCAGTTCCAGTAGTTGTTCCACCAGGCAGCCAACATGTGGGACTTCAATTCAGTACATATCGCAAACTCAGACCATACTCACCCTTGTATTAAAACTCAGAAGGAAGTACTTTGGGTTGAGAGGTCCCGTGGCGTGGGGCAACAAGAGTGACATTTGGATTCTGAGCCAGACTCCACCACCACTTGCCTGCCTCTGTCTTGGGCAAATTGGGGGGCCAACCTGCTCCCCAGAAAATAAAACAGGAAAGGAGGGACCTACCTCATAGCTTTGCTTGCAATCAAACAAGATGAGCATGTGAAAACACCTGGGAAAGTGCAAAGCTCATCCCTGGAGTGTGCCAGGAGGCCAGGAAGAAGGGACAGTCACCCTGGGGATACCAGGCACCCCAAGGAGGTAGCCTGTTAGTGCTGCCACAGGGGGGCTCCGGAAGCCCTTCACTCCTGATTACCCTTAGATAATGAATGAGGACAACGGTAAATGCTACGAGAATGATTTACTGTTCATCAGGAACAAGGGACAATTAGAATAATTCCCTATTAGTATTCATGTGTCCCCTTGCCGAAGATGGTCCCACCACCTTGGGCTCCCAAAGCTCCCATTGCAGGAACAGGAGCCCCCTCTGCAGACCCAGCCTGCATCCAGCCAGGTTATTAGGCAAAGGATGTTATTGGCTGTGTAATTAACTGTGTAATTAACTCAGAGTGCTGAATGCCATCAGTGCCTAATCTAATAGAAATGTGTAATTAAATTGCGTCTTTAATCCCTAGGAAAATCTCTGGATTTGGGTGTGGGAATCAACCTGGCAGGGTGCCCCCAGGTCTCCATTATCTTCAATTAGACAATTAATTGATATTCAAGTTACCTTTCTCATTCAAACCTAATTGAATTTCTCCCTGCTCCCCATGAGGTGCAGAGTGTTTTTAAAGATGCTGTTCCCCGTTCGCCACCTGGAGAACCCATAGCAGCAAAGTGGTCAGCACCATTCCCCACCCCCACTTACTCACACATCAGATGCCAGTGAGTGGCCCTTTAAGAGACTGATCGGAACATTGCTTTCTCCTTGGTATCTTTGTATCTAAACAGTGGTCACTGGCTAGAGGGCAGTTTAATCTGGGACTAATGAATCTCCCTCCTTATTGCCTCCAAAGTCAGGCAGTGGTTGCTGATGGCTCCGTTTTGTTTCCTAGCTCTCCTCTCAGCCTCTCTGACTCGTGTGCATTTCTCTTAAATGCCCTCCTTGTCCTTCCAGCCCTCCCCCAGCACCCCACTGAGCACGTCTTCCTCCTGCACCCACACCCTCCTCAGAGGGAGTTCAACAAGCTTGTGCTCTGCAAAGGCCATGCTGCAACCCTAGCACCCTAGCAGCCTCCGCAGGCCTGGCTGTCCCTGAGGCTCAGAGGAGGCAAGGGGCTGGAGGGGAGAGGGACGAGACCATGAGGCCCAATGGAGATGCAGGCTCAGAGTGAAAAGGACAGAATGGCAACACGGATCAAAATGGCAGCCAGAGAGGAGGAGAAAGAGGGAAGAAGAATGAACGTGGGTGGAGCAAGAAGAAGGTAGAGAGGAGTGAGAGAGAAAGGACAGAAGGATGTAATAAAAGAGGAGAATTAGGAGGGAGAAAGAAGGGGGCAGAGAGAGAGGAGAGAGAGAGGAGAGAGAGAGAGAGGAGAGGAGGGAAGGTGCATCGGAGAGAAGCCTGTGTTAATAGAGCTGTCCTCAAGGACTCGGGCCGGCCAGCCATCCAGCGAATGCCAGTCACTGGGAAGGGTTTTTGAAAGGCTTGAATATCAAACAGCGGTTGTGGCTGAGACAGAAGTCTCTGATTGCACTGTACACCTGATGGCCTAATCTGAAATGAGAATCTTGGAGGGGGTGGAATCATTCTCAAAAAGCCTTTTTCTTTTTTACAGCAAAAAAAGAGAGAAAACTTTCCCTGTCCCATCTGCCTTCAGAAGTTTAACAGAAGTGCGCCCATTCACAGACCCTGTTTATCTCCAGTGACAGCCGTGGAAATGCGCCCCATTGTCAAGCCGCCTGCTCCTGCACAGCAGTGGGAGTCATACCAACAGAGTCAAGTGTGGATAACACACTGGTCATTGCTTGTCTGTTTAAAGAAACTACAGTTCTCAGAGAAGGAAGATGAAAAGTGAAGCCAGGGAGAAAGAGCATGTGTCGGAGCAGAGGGCGTCTGCACCCTGAGCTACGGGGAGCTCTGGGGGAGGGTGGAGTCTCCAAGAGTCTTCTCAGGCAGGAGAGACTAGTTCAGGGCTGGGGGCCATAAGCCTGGCTGGAAGCTTCCTTTCTGGGTACTGCCAAGGAAAGGGAACAGCAGGGCGACTGGGAAGGGGTGCAGAGAGGAGTGAGCCAGTACTCACACAATCAGACTGGGTGATCTGAGGGTAGAGGTCAGGGTGTCGGGGCCTATTGACCCCAAACATCTCCCCCATTTACTTGTGCTGCTGGAGTTCCAACATTATTCACTGGCATTTTGGTCATACCATGACCTTTTTCTTACAATCTTTTCCAAAAGAATGACACCCTTGCCAGGGATTTTTAAGTTTTGGATTGTCGCTGTGTGAATTGATTTTTCAGCTGAGACTCTGTTTCTGCTTTCTTCCTGTACTGCCCACCCCAGGCTTGGGGATGTGGTAAATCCTTGGTACAGATTTGATAAATGGAATGATGCGCCCACAAAGGTAAATAAATCTTAGTTGTTCTGCTTCTGCAGCCTGTCAGATGCAAAGCTAGACTTTTTAGGTCCTTTATCTCATTTAATCATCATAAAGATGCCGAGAGGAAGCTGAGATTCAGAATGTCAAATGACTTGCCCAAGGCCACAGAGCCAGTAAGGGGTGGGGGTGCCACTCAGCTCCCTGCAGAGCACAGCCCCTGAGCACGATGCCCCTTCCACACAGGCCAGGCAGCAGGGCGGTGGAGAGAGCTCAGCCCTGCCTTCGCTTCCAACTCAGCTCCAAGTACTGGGTGACTTGGAGGGGCCTCTTGCATTCCCTTTCCTGCTCTGCAAACTGGAAACCATTTCCCGTGTTTGGCTCGAGTCTCAGATCATTGGTGCTATCGCTGGGAGAGGGAAGGAAGTACACTGGGGGCCCTTACTCCCTGTCCCCTTCTCCCTAGCAAGGAAGCACTTTATTCAGTTGGCAAAGCTGTGGCTCTGGCACTGAGCCTGAGCAATGAGGAAACAGGCCCCTCCTCTCATTCTAGTGCCTTCCTTCACTAATAAGTTGGGAGACCTTGGGCAGGTCTTTGAACCCCTAAGTGTTTTCAGCCTCCTTATGTGTAGAACGGTGATAATAATATCAGCTTTTCCAACCCCGCAGGATTATTCTAAGGATCAAATAGTGCAAGGCACGTGATAATGCTTTTGAGTACACAGAAGCTTTTCACTTCGCGTTTCTAGGTATACTCATATCCATCGGGTTTAAAGATGAAAACTGAGGATGAAATGCCACGAGGGCCTAGAACAAGGCCTCTGTGCAGGCAGATTGTTTACAGTTTGTCCTCAAGGCTAAGCATTTGTTTGTTTTAAGGAAAAGGCTGGGCCCTCCATAAAGGCGTGCACAGCTGTCAGGACAGAGAACATGCTTTCGATGTCACGAGTTTGTCTGAATCTCACTCCAGGGAGCCCAGCTCAGTAAATACTTTCATGTGTAGGCAGCACCCTTAATCAAGCCAGTGAATCTTAACCTAACCTTCACAATGAAAGTATAAATAGAGCCCTGATTAAATCATTGTTATTTTCCTGCTGGGAACCTCAGTTGGGATTCGGTCTTTACTGTATCATGTTATGCAAATATTCAATACAGCTTGTATATGTCTCCTCTGCAGCGAACTGTGTTTTTGATGGCACCCAGCACAGGGCTGGGAGTCGAAAGCTTGGGTTCTAGTCATTGTTCTGCTGGGGACCTGCTCTGTGACCTTGAGAAAGTCACCTCATCTCCAGTGCCTCAACGTCCTCCTCATGTAAGGGAGATCCAGGGCTCAACTGTGTCGGCGCTCCTCCCCCAGCCGTGGAGTCCATGTTTTCAAAAACATCTACTGACCTGCAAGGATCCCGTGATAATTAATTCATTTCCCCAAGTCTAAAAATCAAAGGCTCTTGCAGCTGGTGGCAGGAGATGCTGACCAGACATGTAATCTGAGTTAACACACTGTCTGAGGAGATGTCAGCCAAAGGCAGAGAGGCATGACACTGGAGTTTATGGAGAGAGGAGAGAAAGGTGTTAGGCATTTTGAAATATTAGCAGTAACTTACCAGTTCCCGTCACTTCCTGTGCCCAACCCCAGAAGTCTGTAGAAACAGGCTGGGAATCACCAATGGGCTCCCTCACTCTAAGTTTTAGACATCTAAGACACATCGTTCTGGGGATTTGAGGATAAGACCAACGAAGGTCTCTGACCTCATGAAGCCTACATCCAGTGAAGGGAGAGATGGGGGAAAAAAAACAGAAGAAAACCCTCAAAAACAAAATTACAAAATAATAGGTCAATGATACGGTTTATTAGGTTATAAGAGCTTCAGGAAGAAACACAACAGGTGAAGAGGGTAAGCACTGGCAGGGCAAGGTGGCAGCTGGGAGTTGGGGTAAGAATTTGAGCAAAGACTTGAAGGAGAAGAGAGGGCAAGCCATGCGTGGTCAGAGGGGAGAAACATGGAAGGATTTCTGCATCGAGCAGATGCGAAGGGTCTGAGGTAGAAACACACCAAGCAAGTTCAGAGACTAGCATGATGGCCAGAGAGGCCGGAGCAGAGTGAACCTAAAGGATAGTCAGGGGAAGCCAGACAGGGGAAGGGAGCAATTCTCATTGGTATATGAGAATTCGCCATTGTAAGACTTTTACTCTGAGCGAGAAGGAGCCAGGGGAGGCTGGGTGTTTGGGTATAATGAAGTGACACGATCTGCCTTAAGTGTTCAAGAGATCAGCTGTTTCCAGTCCATCAAAAATAGACTGTAGGGGAACATTGGCCAAAGCAGGGAGACCAGTTAGGAGGCTATTGCTGCAGTCAGTCCAGAGACCATGGTGGCTTGAACATGGGTGGTCACAGTGAAGGTGGTGGTGGGGGGTCAATTCCTAAAGTTTGAGGCCTACGAACTGCAGATGGATTTGACGTGGGATGAAGGAGAGCAAGAGCAAGTTGAGCTTTTGGAGTCCATGGTATATATACTCTCTACTCTGATAAGATCACTGCCCTTACAGACACCAGTGTGGTGGGCGCACCTCACCCAGGACTGGCTAGGAGGTCCCATGACTCAGGATGTTGTGTGAAGTTCCCTTGACCTCCAGAGAAATCACTCAGAAAAATAATCCATAAAACTACACGAGGAAATGTGAATTCTGTGGAAGGACAATATGTGATGTTATACTTCACTTTGCAAAACGTGGTGAGGAAAGTCCTGTGGTAGCAGCGAGCCCAAGCTGAGCACGGAAGTCAGGTTTTTGCCCGCCCTCCCTAAACAGGGTTTTAAGTGGAGGAGGCTTTCCCGGCTCTGTCTCTCTTCACCACACTGCCATTCTACAAATCCCAAACGTGCATGGAAAGTGAAATGACCCCGAGAGCCTCCTTCTGATAACACAAGGTTTGGGAAAACAAGCCCCTTGTTTATAAGGGAAGGAAATAAATGGTTCAAAGCTCCCTACTGAACACAGAGGAGAGATGGACTGAAACTAAGGTCTAACTCAGCCTCCACAAAGCCTGTTTGAAATATGGCAAGATGCCAATCAGTGAAGGATTAACCCTTTACAAAGAGGGCTCTGTAGAGCCGCTGGGTTAAAGGACTAGGAGGTATCATCCAAAAACATTGTGTGGTGTGAGTGCAAGTTTGAGAACTGCTAGGCTGAACAAGGTTATTTTCTTCTTCTTCTTGGGGTCTTTAATCTGCCGATGCTAATGTTTCCAATGGGGTAAATTTAATATGCAGAGTTTGCCAAATATTTGGGATCAGGGAAAACTATTCCTCGAGAAATGGTGGTCTAGACCCCAAGAACACTCTGGGCCAAACTGTAGCAATAATGGTTAAAAACAGGAACACCTTTTTTCCAGGACGGGTGGCTGACGAGAGCAAGAGCCTGGAGATAGGTGACTAGATGAAACGGTATGACTTGGGCCCCAAGTTTAATACTTCTTTGCATTTAGGTTAAATTTGACTAATTTTTTTTAGCTCTACCTACATGCCCAAGCCAGAGGTCTGGTTTAGACACCACTTACACCTTCAAGATGTCCTCAGAGCGCCACACAGGAGGCGAACCACGTGAGAACGCTCTCTGCCACACCACTAGACAAATGCTCTCCCGTCTCCATTCTCTCTGTCTGCAAGGAGCCCGCAGAGACCTTAGAGAAAGCCGTGTAGTCGATGGGAGACAACATGGCAGGTCTTGGAGGCAGCAGACAAGGCTTCCATTTTACCTTGACCTTGTAGATGTGTGATGTCTGGGGAGGTTGTGTAAATACTTTAAGCCTATAATATCAGTGAACCACCACTACACTGCAGGGTTGATTGGGAGGATTAAAGGACATAAATTATCATGCAAGCTAGCCTACAGTAGGTGCTTAATAAGTGGTGGCTAATGCGATTCTATTAATATCATGTTTCCCTCTTTTCCCCCCTCCTTTCCCCTCTCTCTAAAAATAAATAAATAAAATGAAAAATATGACAATAATAAATAAATGAAGCAATTGCCAATAATATTTCTGCTTGGACTTTGTGGTAAGGATGGGTTCAGAAAACTTATTGAGAGGAATTAACATTTAAGTTGCTTCAAGAATAAAAAATAGGAAGATGAATTAGAAGATCAAGTCAAGGATAAGGAGGGAAGGGAAACGGTATGAATTCACGCCAGGGCCAGACGATGAGGACACGTCTGTGGCACGATTGAGCAGGCTGATGCATGCATCGGAGGTCCTGCCGACAGTTTTTTAAAGCAGTGGCGTAAACAAGTTACACAAAGCTGCCCTGGGACCACACTCTCTTGCTGAATGACAGACCACACTCTTCCACATCCTTCGATCACTTGAGTGTCAAAGGCGCCTTGCTCCCGTGTGCGTGGCCCACGGAGACTTAAACAGAGAGAGCAGCCCACAGTCCACTCCAGCTGCCTGTCTGTGTCATAAAATACAAGTTTTCATATTGCATTCTCCAGAATTTTAAAGTTCAGTTGAGACCATCAGTTTAAGAGTTCAACATTAATTCAATTCTCATTTCTTGTAATTTGAAAATATTTCTTCTAATCAAAGCCACAGTAAACACACTCCATGCACAAAAACACACATGCACACTGTCCAGTGTCTTACACACCAGAGGTTAGCACGCGAGCGCACACCAGCACGTAAGGTTGGCGGCTGGACGGACGTGTTTCTATGCAGGTCTCAGAATAAAGCTCCTCACACTGTCTTCTGAAAATATTTGAAATTCTTAAAGCTAAACCAGTGACCAGTATGGCTGTAGCTCAAGAAGATATTTTGCTTTTCATTTTATTTCATTTTTTCTTTTAATTCAGACTTGCCTATATTGGCTTGAGTAAAATTTTATGAAAAGTGCTCTACTACCTAACCACTGGAATTAGGATTTTCCTGGTAACGGGCAGTCCAAAATACGGACCCTGGGAGGCATATGACTACCCCTGACGTCCCCAGTCCTGATTTCAAGCTTTTGTGGTCATCAAAACTCTCTCACTGAATTAAATTTATATTAGGTGAAAGATAAAAGTTTAAATCCATATGTATGTATAACAAAGTATCATTTTCTTTCTTTTATGTGTGAAGATTCCATGTTAGATTCTACCTGGGGGGAAAGCATATTTTTTGCTGAAAACTCCAAGTTAGAAAATGCTTGTTCTGGGCCACCCGTTTTTCCCAGTGCCTGTGATTAATAGTTCTACCTTGTGAAAGGGTAGGGCGTAGAGGTGGGAGTGGCACAGCCATTGCTCAGGCCTCACACACAGAGTGAGGGGGAGGTAAACGGGCAGATTTTTCCCCTTGAATCCTAAACTTCCCCATAATGGTTTGTTTTCTGTGTATCAAAGGGTAGAGCTTGATTTTTCCTGCTGTTTTTGCTCTAAACCTTATGGTTCCATATTTTACTAGTGACTTTAATCAAGACAAAAAGAAAATATGTCTAGTTCCTTATTTAACACACACACAGAGTGCAGATTAATAAGCAAAGATTTTATTATTTATTTATAGGCTAAAAGTTGAGACTGCTACCATGTATTCCTTTAGGCAAACGTATCATGCACAAAAATGATAAATATACAAATATAAAAAGGGAAATGAAATGATAAACTTCAAAAGAGCCCCTGATTCTGAATTCTTTCAGCTTTCTTATAAGATGTCATTGTACTCATCTCTCTGAAATTAAGGGAAACTGCCTTATTTTCTTCTTTGTGGCTCAGATCCACTGCATCCTATTCAGTGATATTTTAACCAGTTTCATATATTTGTCAATTTTTTATTTTCTGCAGTCATTTTCTCTTTTTCATAGATACAAGGGGGGGCCCCAAAACTCAGAATTTATTTATAAAAATTGTGTATGTATCCTTACATGTTTAAACTTCAGTCACCTTTCAAGTACTCTTTGTTCGATGCAGTACTCCTATTGGGATGTTTTTTCCACTGCTCGAACAGTTTTTGAACTTGTCGATTTTTATGTATTTTAGTGCTTCTACCATTTTTTGTTTCATCTCTTGACATTGACAAACATTTCTCTTTGAGGACTTTTTTCATCCAAGGAAATGAAAAAAAAAGTCACCTGAGGCGAGATCAGGTGAATAGGAATGGTAGGGTACAGAGGTCATGCTGTTTTTGGTCAAAAACTGCTGAACACTTAACATAGATGTGAGCAGGTGTGTTCATAAACCACCCATCACGAAATGGGCAAATGCAATGAAAGAGTCTTCAAAAAAAATTCAGTGAAACTGAATGCAGCCTCTCACAACAGTGCCAGCTGGTGCACTGGTACAGATGGGTTCCTAGAACACACACATAGTGGGGGAAGCCTGTGCTGTAAGGGACCCTCAGGAAGATAATTCCGGTTTTTTGGGGTCCTCTCTTATATGTATTTATTATCATTTTATTATTGATATTTTTGATATTTTTTCTTCTTTTTCTTAAGACTTCACATAACACTGATTTGGCGGTGATGAACTCCCTAACTTTTTCTTGTCTGGTAAGCTCTTTTTATGTCCTTCCATTTTAAATAATAGCTTTCCTGAGTAGAGTAATCTTGTTTGTAGATCTTTGCTTTTAATCACTTTGAATATTTCTTGCCAATCCCTTCTGGCCTGCAAAGTTTCTGTTGAGAAATCAGCTCCCTTGTAGGTAACTAACTGGTTTTCTCTTGCTACTTTTAAGAGTCTCTCTTTGTCTTTAACCTTGTGCATTTTAATTACGATGTGTCTTTGGGTTCATCTTACTTTCTGTGCTTCCTTGACTTGTATGTCTATTTTCCTCACCAGGCTAAGGAAGTTTTTTGTCATTATTTTTTCAGGTACGTTTTCAATTTCTTACTGTCTCTGTTCTCCTTCCTGCACCCCCATGATGAGAATATTAGTATGCTTGAAGTTGTCCCAGAGGCTCCTTACACTGTCTTCATATTTATGTATCCTCTCTCTCTCTTTTCTTTTCCTTCCTTCCTTCCTTCCTTCCTTCCTTCCTTCCTTCCTTCCTTCCTTCTTTCATTTTGATTGGGTGTTTTTTTGCTTCCTTATATTTCAAATTACTGATTTGATTCTCAGCTTCATCTTTGCTGTTAATTCCTTGTAAATTATTCTTCATTTCAGTTAGTGTATTCCTCATTTATGTCTTTTTTATAGTCTCCATGTCCTTTTTTATAGTTTTGAAGGCCCCTCTAAATCCCTTGAGCATCTTTACAACCATTGTTCTGACTCTGCATCTGTTCATTTGCTCTCCTCCATTTCATTTAGCCCTATTCTTATTCTTTCACTTAGGACCTCTGTCCTTGTCTCCTTATTTTCGCTGCTTTCCTGTGTTTGTTTCTATGTGTTAGGTAGAACTGCTGTGTCTCCTGTGCTTGGTAGAATGGTCTAATGTAGTGGGTGTCCTGTAGGGTCCAGGGGCACAGCCTCTCTTTTCACCTGAGCTGGGTGGTCTAGGTACACCACCCTCCCCTGCCATGTGGGCTGTGTACACCCTCCTGGTGTGTTTGAGCCTTTATTGCTGTTGGCACCTCGATAGGAAGGAATTACCACAAGGTTGGTCAACCGTGAGGACTGACTGGAACCACCGTGAAGGATCAGCTGTGCGAGGGCCCACCCCACAGAGTTCAACTTACTTCAGTGGAACTCTGGTGCCCGCCGAGTCTGCCCCTTGAATGTGTCACTTGTGGAGGTGGTTGAGTGGTGCTTCAGTGGGACCTGAAGTTGTCCATTGGCTGCGCTAGCTCTGGGGTCTCACAGGAGGTGCAGGCCAAAGTCAGCTACCCAGGGCATCTGGGCATGGGCTACAAAGTGATCTGTAGAGGTCTGCTACTTGTGCTGGGTATGGAAGTGCCCGGCAAGTTGGTCCGAAGGTTGTGGGTTATTGTTAAGCTGGAAGTGCCCGGCAGAGGCCAAGCTATGAACCAAGGCCAGCTGCCACTAATGCTAGGCCTCAGGCTCCTGAATGAGAGTTACGAGGCACACCAAGGCCAGATGCTGCTTGTTTCAGATATTTAAGAAAGTCTGAGGCATGAGCCAAGATAGACTATCTGTATGCAAAAGCCACTGGAAACAGCTTGAGTGGGCCCACAAGTTGGAGGGGTCGGGGTCTCAGGGAATCACCAACAGGGCTAGTAGTGTTAGCCAGTTTGATAAAGACTCAAATATGGCACCCACCTGCAGGCTCCATGGGGGAAGGGCTCAAAGAGGATCAATGGCTTCTGCTAGCACTGCTGTCTAGGAGAAAGCTGCTCCTCCAGCTCTTGCCCTGACACTCCAGTTTCTCCCCATACATCTCTGATGCCTTTTGAGCTGCTGCTCCAGATCTGAACTCAGAGGGAGTGAATCCAAGTAAGTGGGCTCTTTAAGAGGAACTGCCTAGGACTCCAGCTGCCCTCCATCTCACTCAGCCATAATCCCTGCTGGTTTTTACAGCCAGAAGTTATGGGCCATTTTCTCCCCAGCACTGGAATTTTGGGATGGGGGGCCTGGTGTGGGTCTGGGAACCCCTGTTCACCAGGGCAAATTCCACAGCTGAGATATCCATCCTGATTTTTATCTGCCACACATGGGTGTGAAACGAGCTGCTTCCACATCCTTGCCTGTCTTACCAGTCTTGGTGTGGCTTCTTTATACCCTTAGTTGTAGGACTTCTGGTCAGCTAGATTTCAGGCAGTTGTGAATGATAGTTGCTCTGTAGTTCAGCTGTAATTTCCATATGGTTGTGGAAGGATGATAGCACTGTGTTTACCTACACTGCCATCTTGACCAGAGGCGGAGACCCCATTTAGACCGGAGTTGGGACGGCCTGCAAGAGGAGCTCTCCAACCCTCCCACTCATTAATTACCCCAAACAGGAAGAGACTACTTCCCATCTCCAACAGGAAGATGTTTTCCTATTCTACTACTCCGGCAGGAAGCAGGAAGATCATCTTCTCCTCTGCAAGCACTCAGCCAATGAAAGACTGTTCCCATCCAACCAATGAAAAGCCACCAAACTCAGAACTCCCAGTTTCTTCCAATAAACTCTCTGTTTACAACAGGCCTCTGAGTTCCCTCTTTCTTCTATAAAAGAACATTCCCCTCCTTTGTTCTCTGAATTCGGGTGTGTTTCATCACTGGGCCACAGAAATTACAATTTTTCGTTGTTCCTGAATAAATCCATTTTGTTGGAGAAATATCTGGCTGTCTGTGTAAGGTCAACAACTCACACACACATGCACACACATAGGCGCACACGCACACACATAGGCGCACACACAACTCTGCATCACATGCAGCCTAACTCTGCTTTTATGTGATAACACTGCAAGATGCACAGCTGTCTCGGGGCACGCACCGCCGTGTCAGAAGTAATACTCTTGCACCAAGCTGTTTACTGTTGGAAAGTGGTATTTACAGGTCTCCGCAGGTGAGGCTTTCTTTCTGGCTTAGTGGTGCTTTATGCAGCTTGAATAAATGAAGGTTGGATTTACAGGCTCCAGACAATGATATTTATGACAAAGCTAGCATACAATGCTTGAGAGATTTTTTTTTTTTTTTTTTGCAGGCACAATTTCCATTTTAGAGCAAAGTTGAGGGAAGAAAAACAATTGTTCCCCCATTCTACAGATGAAAAAGAACTTACTGCACACCTCAGTGATGGCTGCTTGTCTGAAGAGGGACAGCGAGTGGAAAGATCAACTTTTGAGTGGACAAACAGACAGATAGGAATTCAAGTTTTAGTTCTGCACTCACTAGTCACTGCATTTGAATGAATTATTAATCCCACCGAGCCTCAATTTCTTTACCTGAAAAATGAGATTAAAATACATAAAAATACATATCTATCAACAATTGAATCTAAAAAACAAAATAAACTAACAAGCAGAATAGAAACACACTCATAGATACAGAGAATATTTTGACGATTGCAGAAACGGGGGAGTTGGGGAGATGGGTGAAAAAGATAAAGGGATTAAGAACTACAAATTGGCCCTGGCTGGTGAAGCTCAGTGGACTGGGCACCAGCCTGCGAACCAAAGGCTTGCCGGTTCAATTCCCAGTCAGTGCACATGCCTGGGTTGCAGGCCAGGTCCCCAGTAGGGGACACATGAAAGGCAACCACACATTGATGTTTCTCCCCCTCTCTTTCTCCTTCCCTTTCCCCCTCTCTAAATATAAATAACTGAAATCTTAAAAAAAAAAAGGAGTCAGTAGTTACTGACTAAGTCACAGGGATGTAAAGTGCAGCATAGGGAATAAAGTCAATAATATTGTAATAACTATGTGTGGTATCACATGGGTATAAGATTTATTGGGATGATCACTTAGTAAGTTATGTAATGTCTAATCACTGGGGTATACACCTGAAATTAATATAACATTGTATGTCAACTGTAATTGAAAAATAAATGATTAAATAGCAAAAATGGGATTATATGGTTATTGATGAAAGAATAGAAAGAGATGAAATGAGATAATTACTAAGGTCTCTAAATACTACCAAGGACAGAGGTGGAATTAGAAAAATATATGCCTTCTCTTCATTATCTTTCCCTTTCCTATATTTTCAGATTGAATATCACTAACCTGCAGGGTTGCTTGTGAGAATTAAAGGACATAAATTCATGCAGGAGGTGACCCCTGGGAGGTTCTTAATGGTGGCTAATAGGATTCTACTAGAGGTAATAATTAATGACCAAAGCAACCCAACACTATTTCTTACCATTTAAGCACAACTATGATATAAAATATCTCATCCCTTCACCAGTCAGGAAGCTCCTGGCTGAACGCTAGGTGTGAGGCATTGGGACAGAATATGGTTCTGTGTTAAACCACTTCCTCAGAGGGGCCCCGAGTACCCAAAGCTGGTGAAGAAGGTGGTGTCTGAGGCAGTCTTTGGAGGAGAAGAAAGGGTAGGCTGAGTGAAAAGGAAGGAGAAGGTGTTTCAGGTGGAGGACCTAGCAAGGTCAGAGACCTGGAGACAAGATGAGATGGATAAGCTGTGAGGGAGCACAGGGAAGGTTCTGGCTTGGCTAGAGAAAAGAGAATAGTGCAAGGACCCAGGAGCAGAAGGCACAGGTCATGTTCCGGGATATGTGGAGGGTCCTGAAGGCTCAATTGAGGAATTGGGGCTTCATGTTTTTATTCTCATTGATGTGAGAGGGAAATGTTGATCAGTTGCCTCCTGCATGCGCCCCAGCTGGGAACTGAACCCACAGCCCAGGTATGTGCCCTGACTGGGAATTGAACCTGTGACTTTTCAGTTTAAGGAACAATGCTCCAACCAACTGAGGCATACCAGCTGAGGGGAATTGGGGCTTCATTTTATAGGCAGCAGAGACTCATTACAGATTCCTGAGCAGAGAAGTGTCATGATGGAAAAGAGAATTTAGTAGACAAGTGGAGAGAGAGAATTCTGGGTGGCTCAGAATTGCAGGATAAAGAGATGGAAACAAAGAAGGACAGTTAATGAGTAATTGCATTTCAGGAAAACGGTGATCAGGGCCGGGGCCAGGGATCCGAAGTTACAGCAGGAAGGAACAAGAGAAATAGGTGTGGGGGAAAGGAGAGTGTCGCACGGTGCAGCCCAGTACGGGTGCCTATAATGAGGGGATGTCACCCATTGGACCAGGAAAGATGGCTCAGAGGAAACGGGGCTCACACATGTCTGCCATCGGAACTGCATTCAACTGGTTTATGTGAATGTTTAATTTCCCCCATCTCCTAAAAAGAGAAGACTTACAATTTGCACAATAACGTTATTAATATCTAGAGCTTGGGCAAACAAACGTGATGTTTAAACTTTAGACTTTTAAATCTTTCCATTTGCACTGCTCCCTGCCTTGTTAAATTCTCCGCGCTGGAGCCCATTTGATGTTCAGTGAGCCTCGCTCCACACTCTTTTCCTCCTGATAAAACATTAAATCACTGGATTTCCCACCCCCACCCTGCCCTCTTTTTTTCTCAAAAGATGAGTTTTTCTGGTAACTGAAATTCTGCTTAAATATGTAGAGTTCTGAAGGGAGCGGTGCCTGCGGTAGTGATATTTCAAATCGTTAGACTTTGTGACTTTAGGCTGTAAAATAGATGCCTATTAAGGTCCATAATTCAAAATGCTTCCTTCAGTCGGGTGAAGACAGAAAGGCAGAGTGACTGGGGGGTGAGGCCGGGGTCAGACCTGGCTCTGCCCCTGACGGCATGGGTCGCTCTGTTAAACTGTGGACGGAGCATCTAAGACCGTGAGGAGGGCAGATCATTGTGGCTGACTTAACCGGGCCATCTTCTCCATTCTTAGCCCTGTGCTGATGCTACTGGCACACTGAGTCTGTGTGTGCAGGGAGCAGGGGGGCTTGTTTCTCAGGTTTTTTTCCCCCATTATCAGCCCCAACTCTGATCCCCAGAGCTTTCTTAGACTTTTCTCCTTTTTTCTCCCGAATTTCCCCCCACCATGAAATTTTAATACCAGACACATACTGTATATATGTTTATATGCTACATGCATATTGGTTCTTTACCTATAAATAGTCATCTCCTGCCCTGACTGTTGGGATTCAGTGGGTTCAGCATTGTCCTGCAAACCTAAAGATCTCCAGTTTGGTTCCCGGTCAGGGCACATGCCTGGGTTGCGGGCCAGGTTTCTGGTTGGGGGTGTGAAAGGCAACCGATTGATGTTTCTCTCCCTCCCGTCCTCTCTCTAAAAATAAATAAATAAATACATCATTCCTTCTCTGACTGGTTTTCTCCCCTTGGGGGAGATACTGTCCTTGTTGAGAACGAATGTTCCAGTTAGAGCAGAAACAGTCATGGTCTCCATTATGTGCTGTACTGCAGGTAACTAGAAAGAGGGGAATGAGCTCAGAGGGTGGCAGCATGCTGACTAGTGGCCCCAGAAGGACATGTCTGTGTCCTTGTCCCGGATCCTGTGAATGTTATCTTATTAGGCATTTGTACCAAATATAATTTTTTTTTTACAATTGCTTGTGCAATTAAATTAAGAATCTATAAAAAAGATCATCCTGGATTATTGGGGTTGGCCCTAAATCCAAGGACAGGTGTCCTTATGAAAGACACACAGAGGAGAGACACAGACACAGGAGAAGGACATGTGAAGACAGAGGCAGGCATTGGAGTGAAGCAGCCAAGGCTAGCAGAAGGGGCAAGGAAGGGTGTCCTCCTGGAGCCTTTGGAGGGGGCCTGGCCCTGCTGACACCTTGATTTTGGACTTCACACTTCTGAAACTGTGAGACAATGTTCCCGCTGTCGAAGCCACCAGTCTGCGGTAATTTGTTGCAGCAGCCCTAGGAAACTCATACAGGAGAGACTGGCCAACTCTGCTTCAGAGAGTACGAGGAAACCTCTAGAGAGGCCCTGTGAGCTGGATCTAGACGAGTGCAAGGCCGGCAGACAGAGACCAGGGAGAGCCTCCAGCAGAAAGGACGGCACTGGGGCGGGGCTGGCCGGAGCCACTGCGGTGCGGCTGTGCCTCTCCCACACCTCTCCTTCCAGAAGACTGTGGAAGCCGGGGTTGGGCTGTGTTTGTTTTCCCTCCCCACGTGAGCTCGTCCTTTTCCCAAACACATTCTTCATGCTGATGACTTCCAAATGTTTACTTAAGACCAGGCCTGTCCTCCACGATGGCTGCTCATGTCCAGCTGCCATCTGGCCATCCCCGTCACCGGTCTCCTCGGCATCTCCTTGGGCCTCTACAGTGTCAGCTCTTTACTCCCCACTCATCCGGTGCCTGCTCAGGCTTCCCCTTTCTCTGCATTGCCAACAACCAGCACCTCTAACAGACTGCTCCAGCAAGGAACTTTTGGGTAACCACTGGCTCCTCTCATTTCCTTAGTCTCCTCTGCCCCTCCATCAGCAGTTCCCGCCAGTTCTTCCTCCACATGCACACCACGTCGGTCCTCCTGTCTCCGCCAGAAAGGGGGTGTAACATCGTGGCCTGGAGCAGGGCTTTGGACTGCCTCATTCCAAAATCCCCCCTCCACTCCTGCCCTTGGCTCAGCTTCTCATCTGCAAAATGGGTTAACATGGTACCTCCCTCATGGGGCCATTGTGAGTGTTAAATGAGTTAATCCACGTGAAGTAAAAACCTTGCACACCAATAATGGGTTAGCCATTATTATGCTCACTGCCAATACTTTTGTCCAAGCCCCATCATCCTTCACTCACGCAGCTGTGATAGCTCCCACCTGGACTCCCGGAGTCCCTCTGCACCCCTCTGAGAATCTCCCTACACAGAAGCTTCTGGACTTCCCATTACAGTTAGAATAACACCCAGCCTTTTTACCACATTCCACAGACTTTGCATAACCACCCCTGCCTATCTCTTCAATCCTATACTATGAAATCCCCCTCGCTTATCCTAGGGCTGCAGTGTCCGATGCGGGAACCACCGGCCACCAGCGGCTCCTCAGGGTTTGAGCTGTGTCTAGTTCCAAACGAGATGTACTCTCTGTACAAAATACACACTGGGCCTGAAGGATTAGCATCAATAAAAGCATATAAAATATGTCACTAATATTTTTTAACATTGATTGAATGTAGAAATGACAATATTTTTGATACGCTAAATTTTAAAAAAATCTATTAATTTCACCTGTTTACTTATTTTTTGATCATGGTTACAATAATTTATATCTACTATATTGTGTTAAATAGAATATATGAACTCCACCTGTTCATTTTCACTGTTTGAAGCCTGACTGCGAGAACCTTGGGGTCCCGTACGCAGCTCACACCACGTTTCCACCTAATGTGCTGCTCTACGGCCTCTCCCAGACCCTGGAGCCTCCCAGCCATCGCCAACCTTTGTTTTTTTTTTTTTTTCATTTTTAATTTATTGACTTTAGAGATAGAAATGGAAAGACAGAGAGACATCAATTTGTTGTTCTACTTATTTATGCATTCATTGCTTAGGTCTTACACGTGCCCGGACCAGGGATTGAACCCACAACCTTGGTGTATCAGGATGACACTCTAACCAACTGAGCTACGCGCCCAGAGCCAAGATGCCTCCTCTACTCTCCATCGCTGCTTATTTCCTTCTTTGCACTAACTGTTTGTTTTTTTCCTCGTTTGCTCCTCCACTAGAAAGCAAGCCCCGTGATTCAGGAAGCCTTTGTCCTGTTCATTGCTCTGTTCGCAGAAATCAGCGAGGAACTGGTGCACGCAGACCATCTTCAACACACATCTGCAGAATAAGTGAAGCAACAAAGATTTGCTTCTTAAAGAGGGCGTTTCTAGCTGTTTATAAGGTTCTCTGAGCTCCATGGAGGGCAAAGAAATGGTGAAAGGGGACACTTTTGAATTATCTGTTGAAGACAGGGGTGGGCATGAAGTATATTCCAAACACCATCTCTTAAAGAGGCAGAAAGCACAAAAGTGAATTACGAGAACTAAGATCTAAGTGAAAGTGATGGCCGTGGGTGCACCGGCTGTGCTAGACAGAGGGCAGGACGGGCGTGAGGGTGAATTTGCCTGCAATGACAGTGCCCTGCACGTCCCTACGATGTAAAAATGTGAGGGGGCTAGCACTGAGCCCCAGCGTGGTGCGAGCACCCACACAGTGCCTGAAAGTACCCCTGTAGCTAAAACCAGGCCTGAGACACTGTGCTGAGCACGTCGCACGGGTCATGCCATTTAACTCTCATCATCCGCATGGCAAGGTGAGTTCCAGCACTTTTTCCACTTCCGATAAAGAAACTTAGAAAGACAGTAGTTTTTTCCAGGTCAGATCATTAGTCAGTGATAGACCAGGTTAGGACCCATGCCACCTGTGCCCAAGGTCTGGGGTGTAGTTTCTATCTCCCTGCCCTCGTCCCACTGCCTTGGATCAAGCCCCCATCACTTCCCACCTGGGGTGGTCTCATGGGCTCCCAACAGGCCTTACCTCCAGTCTCTCCCCACCGAAACCCTTCTTCCAGTTGCTGCCAGAGGGATACAATGTAAAATACAAATCTAATTGCAACAGGTGTTTTGCTCTGTACCCCTGAAAACTTGTCAGTAGCTTTCCATCACTCACAAAATAAACTACAAGTTCCTTGGCTGAGCGGAGGTAAATGCCTTCAACAGTTCCCTAGCCTGGGAGTGGCAGGCAGCCCAACCCCCTCTCCTGGTCACTACCTGCTGGGTAATCCCTTCTGCTCACCCACTTCGCGCCAGTGGGATGTAGCAAAGGTGATGGAACGTCACATCTGAGAATAAAAAGGACCTTGACTTTCAGCTTCTTGGCACTGTCTTGCTCTCTTGCCCTTCCACTTTGCTCACTCTGGTGAAGCCAGCAGCCATGCTGTGAGCCTCCCCATGGAGAGGCCCACACCACGAGGAACGGAGGGAAGTCTCAGGCTGACAGCTGGTGAGGAACTGAATCCTGCCGGCAGCCACGTGGGTGAGCTCAAAGTGCATCCGCCCCCACCAGGTCCTTGAGGTGACTGCAGTCCCCGCTGCCACACTGACTGCCCTTGCTGGACCCAAGACCCAGAGTCAGAGGGGCTGGCCGAGGTGCATTTGGATTCCCAACCCACAGAAGCTGTGAGATAATAAATGTTTTGTTGCTTTAAGCTACATTTTAGAATAACTTATTAAGCAGCAATAAATAGCAAATGCAGTAGGCTGTTAGCCGCATTAGCCACTTCTTACACGATATTCCTGTAGAACTGTGAAGTCCTAATTAGCCCCTAACACATCACGCGCCCTTCATCCCCAGCTTCTGCATATATCATTTTTTTCCTACTTTTAATGCTGTTCGTGCCTTTTTGCCCAGTAAACACGTGCTCTGTTATCAAAACCCATCTGTAAAGGCACAGCTGTTCAGATGCCTTTCCCAGTTTCCCAACGAGCCTGTCCTTCGCGTCCCTAATGTCCTGCACTGGGTTTGCTTAGAGCACTTAGTAGAGGTGGCTGCAGGGGAGGGCCAGGTGCACTCGCACCTGATGTTCTCAGTTCGGCAGCATTTAAAAATGGACATTGGATGAATGAATCTCTCGGCTCAGCTTCTTCATGTGTAAAACACTACCAATAATAACAGTAAAAGACCAGCATAACAATAACAATAACAAAATAATATGGTAGTGATAAATGTAAGGGTATAATAATACTGTTACTAAAATAACGAGAATAATAATAAGTCCATGAGCTAGGCTCTGCGCTAAACGGTTTTTCATGGACTATCTCTGCACCTCAAGATGCCCTGCAGGTAATTAAATTATATCCATTTCGCACAGGCTCCGGGAGGTTAAATAACTTGTCTAAAGCCTCAGAACTAATGGCCGAGCTGGAATTCAATCCCAGCTCTGCCTGGTTGCCCAGTCCATTCTCTCTCCACGATAACCTTTAACTGAAGGGTCTCCAAACATAAAGCAGTGAAGATTGTGTGGAGTGCCCTTTGGCAGAGAAAGGACCAGTTCCTCCAGGTTCTGAGAATAGCATGTGAAGACCCTGAGGTCACGAGTGGGAGAGGGGAGCAAGATAAAGGCACCGGTTCCCCCAACAAACCAGGGATGAATGACGGGAAGTCAGCCATTACCAGGGTGGTGATGGGAGGGGAGGGTGATGGGTGCTGGTATGGGAAGGCCCCCAAATCTATCAGGAAAATGCTCTCCCAGGGCCTGAAGCTGAGCAGCGGATCCAATTAGCTGGCTGATATATGGATATATGCAGGATGGAGTGATGTTGGAAAGGGTTGCACTTGGCCTTGGGAATTTTGATGAGCTTTTAAAATTCAGTGGATACCAACACAGCAATTGTGGATGCAAGCTGAGCCTGAGGTTTGCTGCAGCCTTTGGAGAGCAGGGAGCTGTCTGGACACGTGGACCCGCTGCCACTGCCAGAATGCTGCCACTCTGTGTGTCCTCTGAGTCTCCGTTCCCAGCTTTTTGGGGGAATCCTTCCCCTACTACACTCCACTGGTGATTCAGCAAGGCTTTGAGCCCGGGCCTGGAGCGCATCTAGGACGGCTGTCAAGGGCGGCGGCGACCATTGCGACTTTAGGAACGCCACGGGTCAGCCCATCCAGGCTTCAACCCAGACTGTCACGCGCGAGCCGGGGCCCTGGGGAAGAAGCCTGTCTTCCCTCCGGGTGGCACGGTACTTTTGCATCGCTTTAAAAACGATATTTCAAATTACTAAACAGGATTGAGGGAATCGTTTTTGCTGTTCGGCTTTTAGTCTGTTTTCTGTTTCAAAATTACCCCGATTCCCTTATCTCTTTCCCCTCCCTGGGTGAGTCAAGCCATTGAAAGGCAAATTTCCCGGCGGGCTGGGCAGTCGGGAGCTGATCATTAGCATATCAAACACACCCACTGAACCCAAAGGAAATTACCGGATCCCGGCTCTGAGGTCTCCGCGCGGCACTCAAAGGAGGTTAATGTGACCCCGTCCTTTAGGTTTTAAACAAAGATAGGGAAGTAGAGTAAATTTTATTCCATCTCCCTCTGTGCCCAACAGCATCCCTCCGCGTGGCGAGAATAAAAACAAGAAAAAAAAAAAAGGAAGGAGAAAAAAAGGGAAAAGGAGAAAAATACCCCAAACATGTTAGTGAAATATATACGTATATTCCCTGATATATAACTTAATAAAAGTTTATGGACCCAGGATAAGGAAGCCACACTGAACAGATGCACTGGGACTGAAATATGGTCCAATTAAGTCTGTAACAGGGTCAGCTTTACTTTGAACATTCTCCAAGTTGAAATGAAAGCGTCACAGGACAAATAAATCAGGCAACATAAAATAAAAACGCTGATCCGGCGCCGGCTTCCAAAAGGAGGGGAGGAGGGTCCGCGCGGGAGGACTGGGGTGGGGGGGGAATGGGTGGAGAGGGGGTGGGTCATCGAACCCGACCGGCCTTCCCATTGGAGGTCCAAAGAGCTGCCGGCCTGTGACAGTAAATAAACGGCAGCTATTTAAGCCATTCCAATTAATGCCTTCTGTGGCAGCTGTTTATCTGTTGAGGGGCCGGCAGGGATTGCCTGGTGCAATTAAAGCTGTTTGCTAGCAGTGCCTTCAAAAGTGCTTTGTCTTCAGCCACCGAGTCCTCGGGTTTACCGCCAGCCTTCCGGCTGAAGGCAGAGCTTCGTGTGACAAAGAGCCATCTCTCCCTTTCTGCACCGCTCACCCCAACACCTACCTGTGGGCTCGACTCCTCAGACCCAGCCCCCATCCAGGCTCAGCTCAGCCCCGCCTCCAGGAAGCCTTCGCCTGGTCCTGTCTGGCTCTTAGGACAATGGATAGAATTCCTTCTGCTTTTCTCCCTTCTCTCTTCAAAGTGCTACACCTTGTCCCGTCATGTTCTCTCCCCCCACACCCCCAATCTCCCCCCACACCCCCAATCTCCGTCCTGTTCATCTGTTCTACAAAGTTGGCTCCTGGGCAGAAGGGGACGGGTGTGGGCAAGCAGCCTGTTTGGTCCTGTCACACCCAGGGTTGAATCTCGCTCGGACCCTGGGCAGCCTTCTCTAAGGTTTCAGGTCCTGAGGGCATGCTGACCTCGCTGTTGTCGGGAGAGGGTTTGAGAGGAGCAGTGTTGTGCAGTGGCAGCACTTAGTGGGGCTCAGGTTGGGTTAGTTTCTGGCTTCTACCCCCTTTCCTTGTCAGATGAAAACCAAGCCCACTGTCCTTACTGTCGGTTCAGCAAAGCTACCCTGATTCTTATGTCTTTCAGAAGGTAGAGTGGTTTGCTCACCGAAAATATTTTTGAGCCCTGTGTGGCAGCATAGCTGCATTTTATGCCTTTTCCTTCATCCACAACTAGGCAACCTTGGGCTGCTCTCCAGTCCCTCGAAGCCTCATTTTGCTCTTTTGTGAAATGGGAATAATAGCAGCAAAAAATAGTCCCTTCCACACAGGATCTGTGTGACAACACAGCATGGTTACGCGTCGTGAGGATTAGGGGCATAGGAGCTCAGTTATGGCCCCTCGGCTGGCTTTCTCTCCACAAGCACTGTCTGTAAGCCTCACAGCAGTCCAATTGGTTTCTGCAGGCGCCGGAGAGCATCTCACAGAGGGAGAGCTCCCAGTGGATCTTCAGCTGTCCTCAGATTCCTGTTGTCCTCTGATGTAAACCCAAGCCCCTGGAGGAAGAGTCTGCCTGCTGCATCTCTGCGTGTCCCAGAACACAGCCTCACTCTGGCACATCTGGGGGCTAGATACATGTTTCCCAAATTAAAGTGTGCCATGAGGGGCAAGTCCGAGAAGGTTGATTTCTTTCCATTGACACAGGGGAAGCCTTTTGCCAGGCCCCGGGTGCTAGATAAGTGGCCTTTGTCCCTGGGGTAGTGGGGCCTCCTCACCTAGCTCTTTTCCTTGGCTTCTTTCCTAGGTCAGGAATGCATGCTCTGTCTTCCTTCCCTGACCTTGGCCTCAGGGACAAGACAAGACCCCTGGTACTTGATGCCTTCTCTCAAAGCTTACTTCACCTGAAGTCTGAGCCCCCCTGGCTGAGTGAAAGGCTTCACTCTCTGATGGTGGACCCTGCCTCCCAGCAGGGCATCGTGCTGCCCCCTGGCCACCTGGGAGGGCTTGTGTCATCCACAATTAACTCAGCATCTCAGGGGGCTGGACCTGAGGACCCTACTGCAGACGACGGGAGCCATGATTCCAGTCGACCGCCTGTGACTCTGACTGTGCTTCCTGCAAGGGTTGTATTTTAAGTGGAAGATCAAGGTCCTGGATGGAGTAACCTGGCTGGAGAATTGGAGCTGCAGGTCCCCATTAGAATCCTTTGGGAACTCTGGTCTGCAAAACTGCACTGTGAGGGTTACAGTGAATAGGGGCAGGGTGGGGGTAGGGGGCAGTGTGGAGGCGGGGAGGGAGAGAGAGAGACCAGTGAGCCAGCTCAGGGCTTCCTTTCTCTTGTTTCCCCTTAAACTTCCAGAATCTCAGCTGGAAAAGCGCTGACTGTCCCAGCGCCCTTTGCCTGTGATTATGACGGAGGGCCTGCCTCGTGCACCAGATGCCCACCTTCACAGCGTGATTTGCAGATGAAGCAGGGACGTCTAAACCAGATCCCCAGGGCCTGTCACACTGCTTGAAAATCCAGGCTCTAGATTTACTCCTTCAGGTCTTCAAGGTTTTTTTTTGCTAGAATCCCTATTAACAGGTGTGGTTCCTGGGAGCAGGCTGACCTTGCAACACCCATGTCTAGGTACTCTGGAGTAGGGCTGAGTACTCAGAGGAACAGGGCACAGGCTCTGGGAGGAGGGGGAGGGTCCCTGAGGGAGGGAATGGGTCAGGTGGAAAGTAAAACTTCCCTTATTTGCAGCCCTCCTGAGGAACGCCATCCTGGGGAGGAGATGGACAGGCGAAGAGTGAGCATTTCTGCAGCACCTACTATGTGCAGAGTCATCACATTTAACCCTTAAAATAGCTCTGTGGGATGGATACTGCCTGCCTGCCCCACTGAACATGCTAGAACACAAGCTCCATGAAGGGACAGGATTGGTTTTATTCACTGCTCTATTCCCAGCACCTAGAACCCTGTGTCACTCACTGCTCAGTGACCACTTGTTGAAGGAATACGGACTAACCCCATTTCACGGACAAGGAAACAGAGTCTCAGATGTCTTTCCTGATGGTCTTGGACCACACAGCTGGTAGGTGGCACAGGTAGGGTCCAGTCCAGGTCTCCCTGACCACACAGCTCATGTTCTTCCATGCACATTTGGTGATGGTTCTGCCCTATAGGTGCCCGCCATGGAGCAGGACCCTGTCCCCTATGCCCAGCTTGCAGCTCCAGTGGGTACTGGCTTGGTGAGCTCTGGACTGAGAGTAGAGGGACCGTGCTCTTGTGTACTGTGCAAACCTCGGGTTTTGCATCGCTAATGGATGCCGGGCTACAGTTTCCTCCTCTTTGAAATGAGTCACCAAGTGCCTCACAGAGAGGCTGTGAGAAGCAAGTGAGACCAAAAGTGGGAACAGGAGTGAGAAGTCATAATACAATGCTATACGCATGTGTTCAGTGTGAAAGCTTGCCGCTCCCTTCCGTGAAATGTAAAAATTGGTAAATTGCCATCAGCATGGTCTGACTGTGGTAATCAGCCTAGTTTATTTGCTGCTTCATTCTGAAACCCCTTCCCTCCCCACTTCTCCAAGAAAAGGAGATTATTTTTAATTACAGTTTTACACTGGATTAACGAATCTCCATGGCACCAGGAGACAGCAAGTCTGCTTTCTTCCAGAGACTTTCTTAAATGTCACTATTCCCAGGCCAGCTCTGCAGAGTCACCGCGGCCTGGATGAAGATGTTGGAAAGATGCCAGTATTTCTGGGCTGTCCCCTTAATACAGGGGACTCCATTGTTCCATTGTGTGAGCCCTGCTGGGAAAAGTCTTGGTTGTTCTCTGAAGAGATTTCTTCGATGTCGCCCTATAGCTCAAAGTCTCCTTAACAGAAGCACAGGACAAAAAGGAACACTTGTGCCTTGCTGTGCCCTCGATGCTGTTATTGTTTAGATTTTACCACCGCACACCTGGATTGTTGCAATAAGCTCCTGACAGATGTCCCATTGCTACGTCCCTTCAAATCCTTCAGTGGCTGTCTATGGCCTGAAAGATGAAGTCAAACTCCTTGGTACATTATGATCTAAACTTTCCTTCTTTCTCCCTAGAAATCACACAACCTCACTCTTTTTGTCTCTGAGAACTGAAGTGTTGTCCCTCCTGCTTGGAGTATCTTTTCCTTTTCCATCGTCACTGCCTCTCAGGACAAATTAGCTGGGGAGCTTTCCTGACTCTCTGAGGCAGCTGGGGTGGGGGTGGATGAGAAACTGCCCTAGAGCACCGCCCATACAGGTGTCTTACGACACACACGGTGTACACCTGTGGCACTCCTTCGCTCTCCAGCTCAGCCTTGCTTACTCACCTGCGCATCCCTAGTCTGGCACAGATGGGTAGCAGATCGTCAGTAAGTGTGGGTTTTAGTGAATTAAAGAACAACTGAATGACAGAATAAGTAAATTAGTGAAGAACCTCTCAATTGAAAGCGAAAAAGACTACTTTCCTTTTGCCTCTCTCCCACACCCCATCCCTGGAGTTGTCATCCGGAAACCTGAGTTCTGTTCTCAGCCTCGCCACTCCCTAGCCCACGGTCGCCCTCAGGGTAGACAGGCTCTGTAGCAGTAACAAACATCCCCAAGTTTTCAGTGGCTGGAGCCAACAGGAGTTCTTTCGTTGCCCATATGTCCGCTGTGGACTACTGGGGGGCTCCATTCTATGGAGTGACTTGGAGACTCTGGTGGCGGGGTTCGGTCACACTGTCACTGCCCCACCTGGAAAGTGGAAGGAAGGGACACACCAGAGAATTGCACAAGGCTTTTTGCTGCCTCAGCCTGAAGTGAGGAGGCTAGTATTTCACTGGCCAGAGATAGTCACAAGGCCCCACCTAATGGCAAGGAGATCACAAAATGCAGGGGAGCCAACAAAACACTCCATGACTGTTACCACCGCTGCCACACTCGGCCTCATCCGGTGTCTTTCCTTCCCTGGCTTCCAAGGACACCATGTCTGACTTTGTCATTTCATGAATAGGGAAACAGAGATTGCCCTCAACTCTGAGATCCATGCTTTAGTGAACTCTCAAACGTGACGAGGGTCAGGATCTTTCTGGGCCTCATAGACTTCATTTAATGGCTCTGCTGAGGTCCTGCATCTACATCCTGGGCCGCTAGTCGCAGCTCCCTGAACCTGTGGTGTTCAGCCTGCGGGGTCACGGCATCTTCCAGCTTCCAATGGCTCCAGGCAGGACAGTTCTTCACTCCTCACCATCACCATCTCCCCACCATCTCCCTATAGGATGCCATGTGTCTGTCTCCCTGGAAATCGGCCCTACGCAACATCCTTTGCATTTCAGCACATGTTGACCCTCACGGGAGAAAATCCTATGGCGAGCACTATACATGAAGGGCGTGTGTAGGGTTGCAGCTTGTCTCGACCCAATGCTTCATGTTGCTTTGCATACCTATCATTTTTTGCCATGTATAATGTGCACCCACATTTTTGTGTGCATTGTACATGGGATTATTATACCCCATGGTATGTAATCATTATACCCAAGTACAATGTGCACCCTTACTTTTCCCTTATAAATTTAGGCAAAAGTGCATATTATACATGGCAAAATACGGTGGCTCCATCTCATGCTTTTAATACACACCACCATATAACATTCTCATTCAAACTGGTTTAGGATTTTAGATTTCCACTGTGGTCTTACCTGGCTGAGGAACGGGGCAAAAAAGGAGGGGAAATGCTCACACAGTATTTTGTCCTCAGTAGAATACAATGTGTCACTTAGACAGAAGAAGTCACAGAAGCAGCTGTAATTCTGCACGCCTAGTACTCTGGTCATCCAAGCAGAGAGGGGAGCCAGGGAGGATGCATGCCATCTGTAGCTACCAGGGTTCGTAGGCTTATTTTTAGAAGTCCAGCATGGTGAGTTGCTATATCTGTTTGACCCAAGAGAGACGCTGGGAAAAAGTGTCATCTAAGCCAGCATTGCAGCAGTGTGTGTCTGTAGTGGCTTTTTCTGTGAGCATAACGAATAAGCCGACACACTTTTATTGGAGTCGTCCATTTTCAACGGTAGAGAGGCAAAAAAGCACTTGTGACATGTCCACTGCCCTCGGCAGCCTCCGTGTGGGTTGGATGACAGCCTAGCACATGCTGCTGAGAGATGACTCAAAATCCAAGCCCCCAGGAGCCCTGCCCTGCCACATGAGGGGCTGGGAGGGTGCTATCCGGGCTGGCGACATCAAGGAAGGCTAATGAGGTGGACAGACCGGAGTGGTAACAGAAAGGTGAGGGTTGCATTAAACAGCTGCTCAGACAGGAGGAGCAGCACAGCAGCATGTGGTGGTGGGATTATACAAGGTGCTGGGAGGCTGGGAAACAGTCAAGGGAACAGCAAAAGGTGGAAGGGAGCAGTTCCAGGCCAATTGCAAGTAATATCTTCCTCCTCAGAACCCTGAAGACACCTCTCTCTAAAGGTCACCAGTTTCCCCTTCCCTTGAGTTCTGTGAGTTAGATTTACCTTCATTTGTAGAGTTCAAGCACTGCAAGGAACCTGCTTTCCTCCCTCTCTTTTCCTCCCACAGGAGGCCAAGCATATTGCTTTGTGTTTCGAAAGCATGCAGTTTATCTGTGTCAAGTTGGATTGAATTGAATTAAATTGGACTGCAGTGAGATTTGAGAGCCTCATGGCTAGCAGGAGTCCAGTGAGGAAAGTGTTGGCCTGTGATCTTCAACACCAGGTTAAGGGGTTTGGACTTTATTCTGAAAGCAATGGGGAGCCATTGATGATGGTGGGCAAGGGTGTAATATGTGTAAAAGTCAGTATGCAGCTGGCTGAAGCAGAGAGAGTCTGGAGACCTAGAGGCCCATTACGAGCGTTCCACAATTGCTCGGGAGCCAGCCTGGGCTTGTGTGACGGCTGCGGGCTCACATGCTCGCCAGGGCCAGGGGGTTTCTGAGACAGGAGAAGGTAAGCGGGCATGTCCTTTGAGTAGACACATTTTGTTTTCCTGTTAAGTTTGGGAGACTAGACTTTACCAAAAGAAAAAAAAATAGCTCTGTCCATTTTTCTGGGAGTGTGAGGTCATCTGAAACAGTCTTATCGTGTTCCTGATCTCAGTGGAGTCACAGGTGCAGAGAAATATCTCTTTTCTGTGTGAGGAACAACAGCCTGAGCATCACAGTAAGTGGAAGCCAACAGTAGACCTACGTGCCAGGGGCGTGGTGAGGGGTGTGGGCGGGCCCTGAGACTGCCTGGAGCACAGGTTCTAGGCTCATAAGGGCAGCTGTGGCTTAGCCGCCAGTGGTCGCTGATGAGCCTTAATATAAGCCTGATCGCCAGACCGTCTTCCTGAGAAGAGTGGAAATCCAGAGCCCTCCATGACTTCTTTGAACCTTGAGATGTTGGCTCAGATGTGTTTGAAACCCTGTAGATACCAAGCAAAATGAAAGTGCTGCTTCCTGCCTTTTGGCTTCTGTTTGGGTGTGAACAGGATGAATCTAGAATCCAAAGACCAAGATTTGAGTCCCAGCTCTGACAGTCACAACCTTGAGCAAGCTCCTTAACCTCTCTGGGACTTACACCCCTAGTATAAAACCACAGAGACTTTCCTCCTTGCAGGGTGGTAGGGGTCGAGTGCGATAACATGGGAAAGCACTCTGCAAACTTTGATTTCTATAAAACACTGGGTCTTGAAGTCTGGGATGCGAGGATGCAAGCCTGAACTCCTGCTGTTGGAGAGTACAATTTCTCAAGAGGAAACAGATTAGGAAAAGGGACATGTGGGTTCAACTTGGGGGCAGTTGTGAGGCTGGGGCGTTAGTGGCAGTGTTTCACAAAATTACTTGCTCATGGAAAGCATCTGAAAGCTGGCCGTGGAAACTACCTTTGGCCACAGTGCCAGCTGTCATCACTGGCCTGCGGAAAGAAAGGTGTCTTTGTGTGTGAGCCATATATGATTTTGAGATGAACACAACTCCTCTCAGACGTTAGTTGGGTCCAGAGCCCTGGGAAGGAGGAGTGTTCCACGTGTCAAATTGAATGAATAGAAAACGACAGCAAAATCGAGGTAAAGGTGACAAACACAGGCAGATGCTGGGCCCCCACTGCTGAAGAGGCCTGGCATCTGCCCTGTCTGTCATTAAGTCTTGGCTCTCACTGGGTCTCAGTTTGCTAAGCTCTCAATGAAAGCTCTTTCACAACCGCAGCTTCCACCAGTAGCTGGCTGGCTGAGCCATCGAACATCATCCTACAAGAGAGTCAGTGCTGAATGGCTTCGTCTGGGCCGCCCTTTCCCGAGTTAGCCCTATCCAGCCTTTGCACCTGTAACGTTCTATTCCGCAGACTTCACCTTGTTATGGGTGGTGGCTTTTAAGTGCATTCGTTTTGTCAAAATTTATTGATCTATTGGGTTGGCCAAAAAGTCTGTTTAGTTTTTTCCCATCAAATAAAAGACACATTTTTCATTTTCACCAATAGCTTTATTGATTTGGATATTCTGAGTATGTCAGCTATCTCCCACTGTTGGCTTTTATTGGGTAGAGGCCAGGGGTGCTGCCAAACATTTCCCAATGCACAAGACATCCCCACAGCAAAGAGTTATTTGGCCGGAATGTCAATAGTACCAAGAAATTTCACAAAGCTCTTCTGACATATTTGATCAGTTACAGCATTTCTCCATATGCTGTACAATTTTTTTGTATTTCCGTTGTGTTTTTACCTTTTTTGAAATAATACAGCATAATATGCCTAAAATGTTATGTTATTTTCTTCCATCTTCAGTGTTAAAGTGGTTGCACAAAAATTCACCAATTCTGAATTTTTTAAATGCAGGCTGATATGACAGCTGTCGCAATACAATCTGACAAAATTTTTTTGAATGAAGTTAAATACAACTTGGCAGTGCTAGAGCCATGTACGGAAAAAACTAGACTAACTTTTTGGTCAGCCCAATATACTTATGATTTGTTTCTTTTTTCTTTTTACTGTATGCCTATTATAATTCACTAAATTAGTTCATTTTAAAAAGTTGAAATAGATCTGAAAAGGTCTGACTGGTCTCAATTATTGATCTTCGACATGAACATATTATTCCTCTATGTATGTGTGTGTATATACATACATACATACATATATTTAGGTTTTGAACTCTACATTAATTTACTACTGGAGGACTCCACCACCATTATGGGTTTACTCTTCATTTCTCCATCTAAACTCTGAACTCATTGAAATTAAATACCTTGTCTTAACTCATATTTATTTTTTACTTTATGAAGCTGTTCTGAATTTCATCCAATACTATGTTCTCTTGTCTCTGTTAAGATAATGCCACTTCAGCCATCCATTTTATTTTATTTTTTAAAGTATCTCCTGTCTTTTAAAAAGAAAGTTTTGAACTGCTCTGAGAGGGACGGAAGGAGGGGAGGGAGAAAGACAGAGACAGGGAGAGAAACATGAATGTGGGAGAGAAGCATTGATTGGTTGCCTTCTCACATGCTCTCCAGCTGGGGCTTGAACCTACAACCTGGGTATGCACCCTGACTGGGAATCGAACCTGCAGACTTTCAGTCTATGGAATGACACTCCAACCAGCCAGGGCTCAACTATCCATTTTAATTTTTCTTTAGAAAATATGGGTACCACATACATAACTGGAACATGATACCATGTACATAATAGATATAAAATAAATTTTGATATCAATTGGAAATAATTTCTAAATTTACATATCATAATTAGTAAATTAGTATGTTAGGCAGTACTTATTAAAATGATCATGTCCTCTGTGGACTTCTGAAGTGTTACTAGATATCTATCTCAACCCATCAGTTAAAGTCTACACCATCTTATATGAGGAGGACCCAAAAAACCCTGCAATTTATTTGTAAAAATTTGTGTATTTATTCTTACTTGTTTAAACTTTTCTCATCTTCAAAGAACTCTCCATTTGATGCAGTACACCTATCAAAATGTTTTTTCCACTGCTCAAAACAGTTTTTTAACTCGTTGATTTTGGTGCTTTATAGTGCTTCTGCCATTTTTTGTTTCACCTCTTCCATGTCTGCAAAACATTTCCTTTAAGGACTTTTTTCATTTGGGGAAACAAAAGAAAGTCATCTGGGCCAAGACTGGGTGAATAGGGAGGGGGCACTGGAGGCTGTGCCATTATCGGCCAAAGACTGCTGAGACTCAGCGCCGTGTGGGTGGGTGCACTTGTGAATCACCCATTGTGAAATGGACAAATGCGTTGTGTCTCCAAAAAAAATTCACTGAGGCCTCTCACGACAATGCCACCTGCTACAGATGTGTTCCCAGAACACTTACCTAGTGGAGGGCAGAGCCTTCACCACAAACGGCCTGTCCTGCAGAAGATACCTCTGGTTTTTTGGGACCCGTTGTACATATTTTCTAAAATAAGAGGACCTCAGGGACGGCTCAGGAGCCCAGATCCCTGAAGACGGAATGGGTCTGTAGCCAGGTCCCTGGGATGTGGAGACCAGGAGATGCATAAAACAGCAGTTAAGACCCAGACTTCGTAGCCAGAATGACTGATTTAACCCTGCCTCTCCACTCCCTGGTTGTGTGACCTTGGGCAAGTTACTTAACTCTGTTAAGCCTCATTTCAATCTTTGAAATTGAGATAATGATTGTTATCTTACAGGATGATTCTGAGAATTAAATGACATCCTGTGTCTAATATACTAAATACAGAGCACACCAAGAATTAAGCGCTGAGAAAATTGTTGCTCTCATGATCCCAGTTTGCTTATTGGGGGCAATAAACTCTCAGGAATGCGCCGACCTCTTTGCTGCACGCAGTCGGGACCGCCCCCACACGTGAAGGTCTCACACCCTCCCTCTCCGAGACCCATCTCAGTGTCTGGCCTCAACCACGCGTGTGAGGCGAGAGTGCTTGGAGCTGACCCTAGGGCAGGGAAAGCTCTGTGATTAGTGCCAGGGTCCTCTGGGGGGGCAGGGAGGGAAAGCAACCCAGACAAACCGCATTATTTGAAGGGGCAAATTCTAGATTAAAGTAACTCTATCACGTGAATGGCTGGATCAGTTAGGATCTTGGGACACACAGGTGGGTGTACCCCAAGTTAATAGCACATCACGGCCTCCACCAGGTCCCTGGTGACTGGCCCCCTTTGTCCCTGTTTGCTTGCCTGGTTAGTGGGGTAGACTGGGAACGCAGGCAGGAAACAGGGATGCTTCCAGAAAATATTCAAAAATTTGCCATGAAAGTATTTGAAAATTTAGACTCTACTAGAAAATTTTCAGTAGAATGTAGTCCTCCTTTGAGAGTTTATCAGACAATTGCTGAAGTTAATAAAAACATGCTGACCTATATGCTCTGGGGTGATGGGCCTTGCCTTGGTGATACGCTTTGTGACTGCAAGTTGTTACATGGACAAAAAGGTAGCGCTGGTGAAATCACAGTGGCTGGCACCTGAGCAGTTTCATCCCACTGCATTACTGGGGAAACCGTTACTGAAAAGCAAGAGCATTAAAGACAGAAACTCCAAATGGAACTGCCCGCATATGAAGTTATTTCTAAACCACGGACAAGTCAGAAGTAAACTCCGTCTGGACTCACATCTACCTAGAAGATGGACAGCAAGAAGCGAGTAAAAAACCATGATACTGAATGAATGTCTTCAGCAGTTCATGGGACACCATAGACTTTTTATTTTTACTTATTTATTTTCTTTATCAATTACAGGGGAATTCAGTATTATATTAGTGTCAGGTGTACCTCACAGTGGTTAGGTGTGTATATAACTTACGAAGTGATCCCTCCGACAAGCCTAGTACGCACCTGGCACCACGCTTAGTTATCACAACATTATCTTCTCTCCTTCCTTTGCTGTACTGTATGTCCCCGTGGCTGTTCTGTAACTGCCAGTCTGTACTTCTTAATCCCTTTCCCTTTTCCACCCGGTGTCCAACCACTTCCCACTTGGCAACTGGCAGTATGTTCTCTGTATCTGCATTTCTGTTTTGCTTGTTCATTTACCTTAGTTTTTAGATTCTACATATGCGTAAAATGAAATGGTATTTGTTTTTCTCTCTCTGACTTATTTCCCTTAGCATGATGCCCTCTAGGTCCACCCATGTTTTTGCAAATGGTAACATTTCATTCTTTTTTATGGCTGAGTGTTTTCTTTTCTCACTGTGTGCTCTGGTGGCAAATCCTTCCTGGTCTCTTAATTAAAATGAATGACTCCTTTCTCTGAGCTCCTGGAACATGTGTCTCATTGTACTTTTAAGCACATGTTTTATTTTAACTTTTGTAAGGCATAGTCGTTTATATAGTTCCCCATGTAAGGCACCCAGCTACTGGTAACAAGTGTGAACGCTAGATTATCAGGCCCCCTAGGCTGCAGACTGCATCCGATATTTCACTGCACGTGTCACTGACTCGCAGCCTGCATATAGTCAGTGCGTGCATTTTGTTTGGCCTGCATGATATTTAAACATTTATTTCAAGTGGCTTTAGAGGGGGTATGCATTTGTCAGAGGCCCACGCTCTCTAGATTTCCTCTTGTCATTTCTGTATACCGGCCTCCTTCACTCACTCACACTATTTTCATAGCCCTTGCAGACTTGGGACGTGTGATTTTAACGGTAATCTAAAGTGTAACTATGGAGCCACGCCACTCTTTGCATCCCGGTGTTAGGGCAAGAGGTAGAAAATTTAGTCTGGGAACCGAGAGGAAGTAGCTTCAGCCCTAGATAAGGAGAGAAAGAAAGGAAGGTAAACCTTAACCAAACACTGAGACGGAACCCTCAGGAAGAAGCAAGAGGTGCAGAAATGAAGCTGTAGTCGACGAGGGAGGGGCTGCAGGTCGGGTGTGGGCAGCAAATGGCTTCTTCAAGACGCCGTATAAAATGTGAGGACCAGGGTGCGTCGATAAATATCCCTTCCCTCCTCTGGACCTAGCTTGCTTGGATGATTTTTGGACTATCAGCTAGAGGTGTGATGTGTATAATTAAAGATCACTTCAGTGTATCCATCTGCTGTTCCGCTCTTTGAGAGTTTGGGAAGCTCCCGGCTCAGCCGGCAGCCTGCGGGCGGAAGGGCCTGTGCAGTGGAGACCTGCATGTCACTGTGGAGAGGCCCATAGGCGTCTTGTTTGCCTTCGCACGGACCACACCCACTGGCACACATTTTGTGCACCGCTGCACAAAACCGTGGTTGCTTTTGTGGTTAGATGGGGACACAGCTCCAAACGCATGACGGCCTTTCACTGAAGGGCAGGTGTCTCTCCTCAGGAGAGAAGCCTTCGCCTAAGTTTAAAACCGAAGAAAACATGTTGGAAGCTTTGTCTGACCACATGCTTATCCTGTATTTCACCACCTCCTCCCGCCACACAGAGATGGAACAGGAGAGGAAGAGGAGGAGGAACAAACTGAAATCGGCACCAGCGTGCTGATGAGCCCCGGCTGCGGGATGCAGTATGGAGGGCGTTCCACTGGGACCAGAGGAGTGAAGGCAGGTGCAGTTACTGCAGGGAACAGGCCACTGAAACTCCAAGAACCTGACCCTTCTTTTGCTTAGCAACCTTACATTTCCTCCATGGAGCTCCAAGGGGCGTCCCACATTCACGGGGAGGCGTGTGCGTCTACGAAAGGCACCAAAGTGGATCAAGGACGCAATCAGACGATGGAGCAGGAGCGCCGGAAAACTAGTGGTCAGAGAGCTGGGTGCTGAACAGAGAGGACCGGCAGCTTTCTGGTCCACAGGAGAAAAGCTCTGGGCGCATCGGCAGAAGGCTATTAGCGTCTCCTCTCAGTAATAGGGGAGTGGACACCTGCCAGGTCCTGTGACTCAGGTCCTCATTGGCAGGCAGGTGACAACCACAGCTGTGGAAGCTGGTGCTTCCTTGGAGGATCACAGGGCAAGAGGAGGCAGAGAGGAATTTGGAGCAAATGAGGAGATTCCAAGGTGGGAAGTGTCATGGAGCCCTGTGCAGGTGGTCGATGCATGTGGTCAGACAAAGCTTCCAACATGTTTTCTGTATGGCCTCACATGCTCGTTGGGGACAGATTTGACTTCGCCTGTCTGCAGTCCTAAGTAAGGTGCCCGGGTGTGCAGGCTCAGCCCCCAGATCTCTCGGTGTCTCTAGACAATGTCGCTGCTGCAGGTCATCGGGATGTGTGTAAGATGATGCCATTTGCTAGTCAGTTCTCATAGCATAATTTTGTTTCAAGATTTCTTGTCTCATGTCTCAGAAGTTCCTTTAAAAAAAAATCCCAGGCAATAGTCTATGAAACCCACTTGGTATATTCCAGAAAGATCCCTCGGATGTGGGTGAGGCATGTGGAAGCAGTGGGAACTCCTCCCGACCACTGTCACACCTGGGTCCCGGTGTAGAGGAGAACAAGGACCCTCTCCTTGGCTCCTCCCAGCTCTCACCCCCGCAGTCTCCCTTCTTAAAAGAGGACAGTACAAGGCCCCTGGGCCCCTAGCCTGCTTCCTTCAGGGTTTCATACCCTCGCTGGTCACCATCACACACTGCATGCTGTGCAAAGTGCCAAAGAGAACCAAGGAATTTCTCTCAGGACTTGCTTTGACTTATTTTTTGTTGCATTTTCCTGGGGTTCCCTTTCTGAACATCTGTCTTTCAGTTTACCCCGATTTCCCTCTCTAGTATATTACCTCTATTAACTTACTTTTTAACCCTTTATTTGTTGCAAGAATTTTTGTATCCATAGGGAAGTCAACAGGTTCTTTAGAAACTCTTTATGCCCAATATAACTCTTTTTGGGAAGTTGGGAAATGAGCAGGTCATTGATTATGAAGGGGGGCTGGAAGTCTTGTACCCCCTGCTCAGTACAGCCATCCTAACACCTTCTTTTCTCTGTACATGGGACTGGTTACAACAGTCACAGCAACTACCACATATTCCATGGCCTTTCCACCTGTGGCAGGGTGTTTTACGCACAGTGCCTGGCTGAATTCTCTCAGTACCTCAAGGCGGTGATTTTGTCTCCACGTTACAGATTAGGAAACTGAGACTTGGCATCATCCTGCTTGTGCAGAGGGCATTCAGGTTCTGACCCCTTGCTTTTCCGCCTGTAATGGTTTTAGCTCTTTCTGTTTATCACACTGCACAGAAAATGTGGAGTAGTTAATGTGGTAACGTATGTAGGTATCCCACAATGCCACTCTGACACATGTTTTTAGATAACACGGTACTTCATAAAGTGACTTTGTTCTTTTCGGGGCCCCAGCTGTGAGTAGTCAGTGGGTTTTGTTTGGCTTGGGAATAGGTCGGCTGGCACCAGATGTTGTGTTACCTCGGGCCGCTCACCATTTTTCTTCTTTTCGCCTTGATTTCCTGACCTGCAGCACAGGAGGCAGGACAAGTTTGTTGGCTCCTGAAATCTACTTGGGCAACCCTTGGATAGGACTGCTGCCCTTGAGTCTTCTCAAGGTCAGAGCTTGACCTTTGCCTGACAGTGAAGCCAACAGCACCCAGTGGACAAACCCTGGTCTGGAAGTCAGAGGTCTGGGCGCACCGCTCCCCTCCCTTACCTCCCTGTGTGACCTTTCTTGAGTCACTCTCCTGGGACTGCAGCTCTTTCAAGCCAGGCGTTGTGGTGATTAGATGACCTCTCAGGGCCTTCGGACTACAATTGTCACCTCCCCAGCCTTAGGGAGCAGAGAGAAGCTGCCTCCTCATGTCCTCAAACACCTTTAGCCAGCTCCTGCTTCAGTCAGACCATTAACCTCACGACAGTATTCCGAGGGCATCAGGAAATAATGAGGACGTGACAACTATGAGCTCTGCTTGTCATTGACTTCATAGCCTTAAATGACCCTGCTGTCTCCTCAGGCAGGTGGGGAGTAACATTACGACTGAAGCTGAGCGGCAGGAATTGTCTGGAAGGATTTCGCACAGAGGGAAAAGAGCAAACAAGGCTGCCCGGCAGGCAATGGGCCGGTGTCACAGTAAAGTACGTGACAAAATGAAACATTAAAACTCCCAGTAAAAACCTAAGTGCTTCATCACCGGTGCTAAGGTAAATACATGATTGCCTAATAAAATGCTCCACGCCGACCTCTGGGACGAATACCTGGTATTGTTGCTGTGCACTTCCTGGGAGGGAAGCCCTCCAGGCCAGATGGCCCACAGCTGGGGGATTCCGTTTGGGGGAGTTTGGCCCGTGTGTCCCACAGGACAACCCAGCGGGCCTGGGGCCCAGCAGCAGCTGCCTGGTTTCTGCGGGTGCTTCCGTGGCCAATAAAGAGATGGGAGTGGCTGGGAGCTAGACAGAGTGAGAAAACCGAGGTGCAGTGTGACTCGAACATGCCTTGCCCGCTGGGGGCACGCCAGCTGGGTAACGAACCCAAGGAACACAACGCAGGGGTGTTGCGCACACTTCAGGGTTCTTATCAGACGTGAGAGGAAAGAGCTGGATCTTTTGTCCCTTCTTAGTTCTTCCCCTTTGATGAGTATGTCATCTAGTATCACCAAGACCATTTAAAATATGCAATCCCTGAGCAATTTGCAGCCTGCCATTCGGAATCAAGCCTCATGCTAAACTGTATACAATAATCGCATTTACACAGTATTTCATCATTTACATTGTCTGAGACGCGATAAAGTCTGACACACTGATGATCTCGTTTGATCCTAAAATAAGCCTTGTGAGGTTGGCAATAAAGTTATTCCAAAATGTACTGATGAGATTTAATGAGGCCAGCACACTGTTGAAGGTCACAGCTTGTACGTGTCAGAGCTGGGTTCCAGAGAGAGCGGCCGGACCCCTCCCTCTGGTGCCCGGTTCCCGGGATGGCTCCCCCCGCAAGCTCGAAGCTGCGTCCAATACTGTTCAGAAAAATACAGGATTTACAGATGGTGGTGGAGGTCCTGGGGAAGCCGGGGCGTCCGCATAGAGGAAGAGGAGGGAGCCACTCTGAGTGGCTCTCCTGCTGCAGACTAGCTCCAGGTCTGAACCACCCCATACAAACTGTTTTCACTTTGGGTCTTGGGAAGTATTTGGCTCTGTTACCATATTGGGATTTCCTTTTCACCTTTGTGCGGGCAGAGGGTGGGATTCGCTGACTTTCATGTTGTCCTCGGCTCCAGCCTTTCATGTTCCTATTCCACAATTTTTAAAAGGCTTCAGTGGCAGTGATGTGAGGGACAACATTCAAGCTCAGCTTAAAGGAGGAAAAGTGCACACCTAAGGACAGACTGATATTTGCCAGGAACTGTTCATATATTATTTCGTTTAATTATCAAACAGCCCTCTGAGGTAAATATCCTTGACACTTTCATACACTCAGGATCTGAGTGTGATACAAGTTAAGAAGCCTGAGGGTCTGCCCAAGGCCCAGGGTTTCCCATCACACCTCACCCACCGCTGTGACAGCCCCGCCCCATCTCTGTCAGAGGCCCTTGGACTGTAAACCCTATTATCTAGCTGACGGTGGCTCTCTTTTCATAACTCGCCTGCCAGTGAAGGCTCTTTATTACTGGCTGTATCCTCAAATACATTTTCCCTTTCCAGCCACTACAATTTTCACGAGCAGAGGGGCGTCGTTAACTCCAGTTTTCCTCGCCAGACTTGACGTGGGCTGATTGCATTTTGCTGACACGTGCTCCTCCTGCTGGGTTGCCACCATAGCCCCTCTCATTTCTGCACCCCCAGCTGGGAGGGTGTGTGGCTGTGCAGCCTCTTTCTTCCACTCCAGAAGGAAGAGGATAGAACTGCTGTGCGGGCGAAAATAAGGGGCTCATATAACGAGAAGCCCAGATCACTGTTTTCCTGCAAGGAAAAGAAGAAAAGCTTTGCCACATGAATTCTTTCTCCAGTCTGCCCTCCTTCTGTCCCCTCTTCCCCACTCCTGTCCTTTCTGTATCTTTTTGAGTGTGTATCACTTGAAAAACAGAGTTCTATAAACAGGATGAAAATACATATAAACATTGAAAGACTTATTATTAATGGGTTTAAATGTGGTGTTCAGCCAGAATGAAGAGCCTTTAAAATGTTTCAACGACTCATTGAACATTTTGCGTCATACTCACAAGTGTGGGAGCATTTGGAATGGAGGGCCCAGAGGCTGAGGGCTTGCTGGGAGGACACGGCATTTGGCCTTGGGGCCAGATAGGGAGACCAGGTGAGAGGAGGGAGCCCCAGCAGAGGTGACAAGCACTCTGGAGGGGGGACTTAGAGAATTCTGGGGAACGTTGAGCACGAAGTCTCAGGTAAGTGATGACAGAAAGGTGTGTAGTTTCACAAGCAAAAACTCATCCTTTCTCAGTTTGGGGTGTAACCAGTCTAACCAAGGACAGCGCTGCTGTCTGTAACCAGGAGAAAACCAGATGCCATTACTGTGTGGGACAATAGAAAATATATATATTTGTCTCTGCCCCGAGTTCCTGGCTCAAGGCTCCTGAAACCCTTGTATCGTCCTAAGTGACCAAAGCACCAGGAGCATCCTTTGTTCTAATATTTAGTCTTTGACCCCAGTCCCTGGCACTGCTTTCCTAGGTTCTTTGGAATTTCCCAGGTGACAGCAATGTCTTTTGTTCTAATGAGGCCACTGTGGGTGGGCTCCTGAATGACTCCTGGGTGGGCTGGTCACCAGAAAGACCAAGCTGTGATTACCAGCTGTGGAATTTCAGCCCCACCCCCATACTCCAGAGAGGAGAGAGGGGATGGAGATGGAGTTCATAATCCATCATGCTTGTGTAATGAAATCTCCATAAAAATCCCAGAAGCAGGGGGTTTAAGAGCTGCCAGGTTGTTGAACATCTGGAGGTGCAGAGAAAGTGGCACCCCCAGAGAGGGCATAGGAGCTCCACGGCCCTTCGCATATACCTCACCCCATGAGGCTCTTCCATCTGCGTGTTCATCTGTATTCCTTATCACAACCTTTTACAATAAACTGATGAACAGCAAATGAACTCTTTCTCCGAGTTCTGAGAGAAGAAACTTAATCAAACCCCAGGAGAGGGTCTTGGAACGTACGATGTATAGCTGGCCGGTCCATCGGAGCACAGCTAGATAGCCTAGACGTGATTGACTCATGAAGAACAGCGGGCAGTCTTGTGGGACAAAGCCCTTAACTGTTGGGTCTGACCCCGTCTCCGGGTCAGAACTGATCTAATGGTAGGGCACCCAGCTGGTGACAGAAGTGCTCGGCGTGGGGGGTGTGCTCTCTGAAGTGTGGCGAGCAAGGCAGTAGTGTGAGGGTAGAGGAGGCACACGGGATGAGGGGTTCTCCCACCCAGTGGCCCAGGACGGAGCAGAGGGCAGTGTCTGCAGAAGAAGGCTGTGCACAGCAGTGGCTGTGAACCCCAGTTTTGCTTTCCCATCAAGTTGCCTAACCTTCAGCAAGTGACAAACTCTCTAAGGATCAGTTTGCCTATTGGCAAAATGGGAATATTGTCACCTATTCCATGAGATCATTAAAAGCACTAAATGGGAAGCTGTATTTAAAACACAATGCACCTAGAATTATTAAGATCAGTAGGTGGAGTTTTTTCTTTTATCAGTGTCATATCATGGAATTTATAGCATCTGTAGGGCTCCCCCCAGCCAAAACCTTTTCTCTCTCCATTTTGTAACTCACTCTCTTCCCTGGAAAGAAGGCGGGGAGGAAATCACTGGAAAGAGTTGTGATGAAAATCTCCCCAAGTGAGTAGTGAATGGTTGATATTTAATGGTTAAGAGCAACAAAGACACAGGAAGCACATCTTAGGGAAGCAATGCGGCCTCGGGGGAGCCTGGGGTCCTTCAGTCCTCATGTCTCCATCTGGGCTGCAAGTGCCGCAGAACAGCAACCAGCTCCTAGGACTGTCGGGACCTTGTTCTGCACCTACCAATGGTGTGTAACTGAGCACAGAGTGCTGGCTGTCCCAGCACACAGAGAGGCCACGTGGTCTCCCTGTGAGCAGGTGGTTTTGCAAGGCAACGACACTGTTAGCTAATGAGTAGGTGATGGCAGGAGTTGGCAGTAGGCTTGGGAAGGGCGACCAGAAGTGGCTGATCTAGACAGGGATGGGCTGTGAGAGCTCCCCTTGGGCGTTCACCCATCAACACTTAGGCAGTGCCCACTGCGCGAGCCATCGATGTAAACACTTGGCTGCTTTCGTGCAAAACCATCCTTTCTGTCCCAGTCCAAAACTAGGGTGTAGGGGCTTTAGGAAAAAAACCCAAAAACAAGAAGAAGACATTGGGAGTCTGCACAAACTGGCCTGCACACATGCACGGAATTGTCAGAGGGACATTCTTTCAGCCCACGTTTGTTGAGATTTCCTCTGGCCAGACCTCATGCGAAGCACTGGAAGAAACACAGAGTTGAATAAAACATGCTCTTCGTCCTTGAGGATCTCCCAGTCTGGTAGGCAAGACAAAGGAATAAGGAAATAAGAACAACATGAGGCGATACATTTTGAAACAAAAGGAGGGAATGTGCTGGAGAGAAGTCATGGCTGCCAAGCAAGACACGTGGGAATCCAGGACTCTGTGCGGTGCCCAGCAATGAACCCCGGGGCCCGAGAGCATGTCCAGGCTGGAGGGAGACCTGGAGCCTGGCCAGGAAGGGCATGGGGGTGCAGCAGTAAGGTGGGGGTACAGGGATCACTGAGCAATGCATCAGGCTTGTTTAGAGGTTTGGGATGCTTTGTTTCATATAGTCAAGAGCTGGTCATTTAAACACAGTGTGTAAAAATCACAAACTCCAGAAATATTAAATGACTTAGAGCCATTCAGAGACTTCCAGAACCAGTGACAGCCAGGGCTCTGCAGCCAACGGTGGCCATTCAGAGGCAGGTCAACCTGGGGTGTCCACTCACCAGCTCTTATTTCTGTAGCAGATCTGCTTTGCCAAATATTCTGCCAGTGCTGTATAAATGTTTACTGTCACCAGTACTGATAACATCTAAACAAAATTCCTACATAACGCCAGTAGCTGCTCCACCAGTTAGTTACATTCTCCCTCTTGCCTAAATCTCAATCCTTTCTGTGGCAACTGGGTGATCAGTGAAAATGTGGAGATTTGGGGAGAAGGGGGAGGAAGTTCCATGCCCTTGTGTGGAGGGGGCCCTCTGGAGGCAGAAGACAAACCAAGATGAGAAGCAGTGTCGGAGCACCCCAGGTATGGCAGGCAAAGTCCTCACAGCACTTGGCCCACGGAAACCCACTGCTCTGTTCTCTCAGCGGCGGAACTGGCCCAGTTGGGTGGGCCGCTGTGTTTCCTATCTAGGAAACAAGAGCACATTTCCAGAGGTTGAATAATATCTTACTCTCTCCTCTCTGACAACTCCCATGTAACCAACACTCTTTCAATGAGGCTTCAATCATACATCACAAGGAAATGAATTTGACTTAAGATTTCACTAGCAATGAAAATGCAATTATCCAGAATTAGCATTTGGGAAATAGACAACCTTCCCTCACAACCCTGAGCCTGCACACATGCTCAGAATTTGTGAGAGCAACGTCCTTTCAACCCACGTTTGTTGAGATTTCTTCAGGTCCCCCAAGACATTTTTGTCTACATAATGCATCCATACTGCTCTGGGAAAATGTTGGCAAAGGAAATTAAAGAGCCCACATGCTTAGAATAAATGGGTAAACTCTCCTTGTGCACAGGAAGACAAGACCATCCATGAAGTTCTATCTCAGAGCCTGGCAGCAAACTCTGCTAACAGTTGGTGTTTAATAAATGCAGTTTAATGGGATGGCCCAGCTTTTCTACCAAGGTTTGAAAAAACATGTTTTTCTTGCTCAAATGATCCACCACAGACAGTCACGTGGTTCATACAGGGCCCTCTGGGCAAAAAATATTATTGAACTTCTATTAAGTTCAAGAAGCAGTGATGTTTGCTTAAAGATGAGGAGATGAGAGTTCTTACTTTTGAATTAATAAACTTAAACCTAAACAGTGAAACACCTAATGAATAAATTCAGTGTATGATATGGTGTAAGGTGGTAAGGTGGTAAGGTGTAAGGTGGTAAGTGCCGAATCCACTATGGAAAAAGTGTCAGGCAAGAGGGGCTGGATTGATGTTTTAAATACTGGGGGGGATCAGAATATGTCTCATTTAGAGGTGACAGCTGAGCAAGGACTTGAAGGAAGTGGGGGCGATGGCCACAAGGATGTGGCAGACAGCATCCCAGTTAGAAGGGACCACCAGGGCTCGGATGTCAGGACGATTCTGCAAGGAAGATGGTGTGACTGGAACAGGGGAGGAGCATTTGGAAGAGAGGCCCAAACTGAAGCTGGAAGCCAGATCCTGCAGGGCCCCGTGGGCGACTGTGAGGACTTCAGCTTTTGTTCCATGTGAAACGGGAAACTGTTGTAGGGGTTTAAACAGAAAGATGAAGCAACTTTCTTAAGTCCTGGAAAGATTACTGTGGCTGTTGTGTTAAGAACAGACCCCGGGGGGTCGGAGGTGAAGCAAGGGCACCTGTTAGGGAGCATCGCAGTAAACCAGGGACAATAGCGGCATGGTGGCGAGAAGTGGTTGGGTAATGCAGGCATTTGGCGGATAGGATGTGATAGGATTTCAGAGTGCAGAGGGTGGCTTCAGGATGTATCCTTTGAGAAGATTTCACAGAAGAGATTGAACTTTAGCTGGATCTTTAATCAAGGAAGATTTGTGAAAAGACTGGTGAAAAGCAACAGAAGGCACAGAAGGTGCAGTCAGTTTTTAGAGGGCAGTAGGTGGATGAATCTGGCTGGAGTTAAGGGTTTAGGAAGATGAGTCATCGAGATTTGAACACGGGAAGACAAAACCACGTTGCTTTAGGGGTCCCTGCTAACGAGCCTTGGACCCTGGATGTACCCTGCTTATGTCATCGTCCAAACCTGAGGATCCCAGAAAAAGCACATCAGGCCGATGTCACTTCCCCAAAATCATTGTCCACAGCAGAGCTGACAGTGGTTTGTTAGCCTCCTCCTGAGTACCTGCGGCGGGCCTCCTCCCCCTTTCAGAACAGCCCCTGCACCTGGGGGCCGTTCCTGTTTTGGGAAGATGTCTCAGTGTTGGACTGGGTCTGCCTCAGGTAAATTCTAGGTGCTGCTCTAGTTCATTTGCAATCATTAGTCACTAGTCCATTTATGCAGGAGACATTTATTCACTGTTGGCTAATAGGGAAGAGAATCCACATTACTCAGATATCTTCTTGGACCACCGTGGAAGCTATTTTACGTTAATTATCTCACTTAACAATCACAATAATCCTATGATAGAGCGGGCTCTCAAGTCAAACCCCCCGTGAGGGTGTGTATTGATGTGTGGGAGGAAGATGCTGGTAAAACTGTACCACTAGGTCTTCCTCTAAGGGGTTAGAGTTTTCCCAAGGAAGAGAAAATAATTTAACATTTTCTTCTTCCTTCTTCTGTTTCATTCACCTCTTGTGTGGCTTGTGAAGGGCTGGCTGTTAAGACAGACTCAGCGACACAGGGCATTGATCATCTGCTCACAATTACCTCTGGCCTAGACCTGATGGGAGAGGAGTGGGTGTGGGGGTATCTGCGAGATTTGTGCATATGTCTGTCTAGTTTACCAAGTGACAGAGAAGAGAACTATTTAGGCAGAAGCTCCAGCCAGGAGTAAAGAGTAGGTTCAAGAGCCAACCAGAGTGGCTGTTCTGTGACTTGAAGCCTTGCCGAATCCAAAAGCAGATTCCACTGTGTCCATTCACGGGGCTGTAGCTGGAGTGGTGAAGGGGAAGTCTCTGGTCAAAGTTCCTAAGTGGAAGAGCCTGGCGAAGTGAGGCTCTAACCAACCCCAAGAATTTCCGTGGTTCCCGGGGCACTGCACTGGCCACCAATGGGGCAGCACCAGGGAGGGCAGGGCCAGACCGAGAGCCTTCCTCCCCTGGCAAACAGCCAAGGGGTAGGGGTCTAGAGGTGAGAAAGGCATGAATGCTGTGGGAGGTCATAGGGTGCAAACTTACTTCTGACTAGATTGTTTGGAAGTTAAGATTCTTGATAAATGGAGAGGGTCAGGGTGAAGGGAAAATACAACAGAAACCATAGGTGATGTAAGTGAGTGTTTCCATTTGGTTCATGCACAGAGATCACGAAGGGAAATTATGTGAAGGACGGTTGAAAATTGTTGCTGGATTTGATCCCACAGGTGACCCAGGGTTCTGAAAGTCTTGAACGTTGAGTAACTTGGTCAAAGCTGTGTGCATCAATTGTAGCCTCTGGGCCCAAAAGAATACCTTTAATCCTTCTATCTAGAATAGTCCCCGAAAAGTGTGTCCATGGGTGGTCTGTTCCTCTTATGTCTCAACTCGAGGCTAAGCATCTCCACTTAAAACAAAAACCAAAATACAACTCCTTGCCTTTAAGGCACAGTGGCAGCCTCCTTGGTGCCCAGGCCACCCTCCCCAGAACACTCTACAAGTTACTCACAAGCAACTGACAGTTATTCAAACCTTACACTGGGCCATATAGTATGATGAAGACTTTAAATGTATTATCTTATGTAAACATTACGGTAGCTCTGTGAGGAAAGTGACATTTTACCCTCATTTACAGGGGGGAAACCAGAGTTGACAGAGGTGAAGTTGCCTGGGGCTAGTGCGTGTCAGCGTAGGATCCAAACCCACACCTTCTGCCTGCAGAGCCCAGCCTCCCAAACTCGACCCCACCTCCCTCACTACAACCCTCAACAGCTCATCGATTCTCCGGCTCTGGAACCCAGAGCACCAAGACAGCTTCATTTCCTGGACCTCAGTTTCCTCACCATCCAATAAGGGGTTTGGACCAGAACCTCTCTAAGGTCCAGTTCTGACATGCCGTGGCTTCATTTGTCAAGTGAGAAATTGCACTTTAATAGGGCCAAGGTAGCAGCAATTGCATTCATTGGACTAATACTGCCCAGAAGGCAGAGGAGTGAATCCTAAACCCTGGCCATTCTTAGGGTCTCCCTGGAACAGAGCCCGTATGCCTGCCAGCACCTTGTTTTGACACCAAACCAGAGATAGCAAACAGGTCCTGTAGGAGAGGGGACATCACGTGCTTAAAGCACATGCTAAATCAGATATAATCTTAGGCCCACATGGCATTTTTCTTTTTTAATAATTATAATAGTAGCAATAATAATAATTTATTGATGACTGAAGGGAAATATGCTCCTCATTGGTACAGAGGAAGAGAAATTCAATAACCCCTTTTACCTTTTAGCACTAAAAGCTTGAGTTAAAGTGATTGAGTACTGCACTATAAATATAAATATAAAAGGCTATGAAAAGATGAGAAAATAATCCCAGGTCTGCTGAAAGCAGTGGGGTTTGCAGACTGAGTGTGACCAGATGGGACAGGCAGGCGCCTCCAGAGACAGTCTGGCTCGCTCAGAGGGACTTTCGTCACCCACGGGGTGAGAGGGCCAGCTTAAAAAAGTGTGGCAGCGCGCCAAGGTCCTTGCAGCACTGTGGTCTCTCAGAGTCTTCACCCTCCGCCTGGGCCAGACCAGTCCCCCTCTAGCCAGACCACCCTGCCCCGCTGGGCAATGTGGCAGAGCTCCCAGGCCTGTTTCATAAGGGCCATGCCTATTCTTCTTCAGTCTTCTAGACTCAGGATTCAAGGCTCTTGCCTGCACCTAACAATATCAGGTCTGTTGGGCTCCTGCAATACCCTCTGGGTGGGATTCTCTGTTCTGGATCCTCTCAAATAGCCCCGCCCCACTGTCGCTATTCAACACATAGCCCCTCTCCCCACACAGGTTGTCAGCTCAGTTCAACACTCAGTGTAGAATCTGCATTTGAGTCGGGCTCAAGATATCTGACCCTCCCCTGCTAAATGGAGGGGAGAGGGGCCAAACTGGGAACAGTTTTTTAGGCATAAAAATGTCTTACCTGAGACGGTTGTGTGTGTGTGGGTTAAAGGGAGGATCCTGAGAGGTGTATCCCATGGATGGCACTGAGCCCAGAGGTAGGAAACTCATCTCAAATCAAGTCACTCACGTTTCAGGACTGGATGGGGACCGGGAGTCAGGCGCAGAGCCGAGTGAAGTCGGTCAGAGAGAGAGGAGGCGAGAGAGCCGGCAGTGGGCGGCTGGAAGTAGCGGGATGGACCCAGAATCATCGCCTGCAGCCACAGGCCTGCGCATTCATCCGAGACTCTGGCGTAGGATCATTCATATTTGATGGGCCCTCTAATTCAGTGGCTGATTCTAGGGTTCTGAGTCAAACAGATGGATTCGCATCCCAGCTCTACTAACTGCTAACAGTGCTGTGATTGTTCCAGAATTTCTACTCAAAATGCCCAAGGGGAGCCATCTGGTTGAAATAAGGGCTTGGGAACTTGCCTTCAGAAAGCTTCAGTGGCTTGGTACTATAAGTAATATTGAAAATAACTCAGTGTTCATGTCTAGGATGCCTAAGGGCGGGATAGTGGAGCAGTATTAGTCAGCTCTACTCACACTAATGCTACATAACAAACAGCAACACAACCTCAATGGCATATGACAGTAAGCTTCTATTTCATGATCACTGGTGCACAGGTCAGTGAGGTAAGCGCCTTAGGCTACAGATCTGCTGGTCACCGGAGCTCAGTTCCTCTATATCGTGCTTGGCCAAGTCTGGCTTCAAGCAGGGGACTGAGTCCAGGTTTGCTCTGCATGTCTTACGATTTCCTTGATCTAGTGGCTACCTGAGACATAGTCTGCCCATGGAGAAAGGTGAGGGTAAGAGTGTAATCCCAGCCACACAGGGCATTGCAAGTTTTTCCTCAAGTCACACCCACTGGCCCATTGTCAAAGCAAGTCTCAGGGCCAAGTGGAAAGCCAGATGAAAGAGAAGTGTATTCCTCTCACTCTGGTGCTATGGAAAGAGAGTGGGTGGAAATGCAGCCAGCAGAGGTGAAGGATTGCAACCTAGCGCCCTCAGATATAGCTCAGCAGAGTACCAGAGGCTGCTGTGTGGATTTTGGAGCCAGGCACGTGGGGTTCAAGTCTCTGTTCCAACTCTGACTAGCTGTGTATCCCTGGGCAAATCACCTGTTTTGTCCTTTGGTTTCCTCTTCTATAAAAGGGGAATAGTGATAGTGCTAGCATTCCCTCCACAGAAGAATTGAGACATGAAATGAATAAATATCTGTAAAGTAAGTAGACCAGCACCTGGCACAGGCCTTGGTAGACGTGGACCACAAACCTCCAACTCCCTCTGGACATCCACTCTGAACACATCGCTGTCCCTCTGGTCCTTTGTCCTGTTGTCCTTCCTTCCTCCTCATGCAGTTGAATTCTCTTCCTTGTGCTGACTCAGCCCTGACTGTCTCTCCTCCACACCCACCCCCTCCAGAGCACGTCCCAGGAGAACACCACCCTCCTCCCCATCGCCGCATTTTCCCAACTTTCCCCAACTTCCAGTCCTCTTTCAAAGACTGACAAGGTTCACGAGCATATACGGTTCAGGAGCAGGTAGTAAACAAGTGCCAGAGCCTGGACTTCCTGAGAGAAGGCAAGGTAGAGAAAGTCTGGGGGCCCCATGACACTGTGGGGGCTCTGCAAACCACCGTGGGTGCGACAGTGACAAAGCTGATGGAGCAGGTGCTGGGTGGGGCGGGGGCCCTGTGAGCTACTGGGGTCCACAAGGCTCCACTTGTGTGCCTCCTGATCTTTGTCTTCATGATCCTGGTTTCTGTCTTTTAAAGTTTTACCAACAACTTTGTACATTGGAGTATGTGTTTTGCATCTTATTCTAACTGCTTTTGGCCCAAGGGGGCCATAAACCCCACAGGGCCAGGAGTTTATGTTATTTTGTGTCTGTAGCACCGTCCCACCTTCCTGTCAGTTCCACCCCACTCTGCATGCCGAACAGGAAGCTCTGTTCAGACCAGGAGCTCTTTTTACTGCATTAAATATTGCACCAACCCGAGGGAAAGGCAGTGCCAGGATTACTGTCAGGGGTGAGCTTATGAAGCCTGTCTCTCCACTGGCTAGAATAATACCTTGCATGTCCAGGAGTCATAGAACAAATACACACACACACACACACCCTCACGCTGAAATACACACCATGCATTCACACATACCCCCACTCTTGGGATTTAATCACCCTATTTATCCTCTGGATCACCAGCATTCAGAGCAAAGCAAATGTAAAAAAGAAAGGTTGAAGAAAAAGATTTCTCATTTTAAAAATCACAGCTAATTCCATTAATTATGTTGTGATGCAATTAAGCATTTCATTTCAGAACTATTAAAGCTTAAATTATTTATTAATAATTACAGATCATTACCTGACAGTGTTCACTTTGTAGAACAGGTGATGAATAATTTATCAGTTTTGACGTGGTTCTCTTCTCGCAGCCCAGTCTGAATGGTGTCTGCATTTGTACACACCAGCTTGTCAAAATAGGCACCTGTTTGCATGAAAGAAACCACTGCTCCTTCTGTTTCCACGGGATCTTCCTGAATCCTGAATGCCATTTAAAACTTTTCACTCTTCAAGTTTTATAACATAGCCCTGGCTGCTGTGACTCCATGGATTGAGTGCTGGCCTGCAAAGCCAAAGTGTTGCCTGTTCGATTCCCAGTCAGGGCACATGCCTGGGTTACAGGTCAGGTCCCCAGTAGGGGATGCAAGAGGGCCAACCACGTATGGATGTTTCTCTCCCTCTTTCTCCCTCCCTTCCCCTCTCTCTAAAATAAATAAATAAAATCTTATAAAAAGCTTTATAACATAGATTGCCGGTGAGAGAGAAATAATGGTGGTGTTATGTTGATAAAAAGGTACATTCCTTCTCAGGTCCTGTAAATAAATGTAGAGAATTACATTTATTTTATCACAGAAGCTTTTTCTCACTCTCCCCTCTTCCATGTCAGGAACTTTAATAGTAATTATTAGCGTATTATACTATATATAGTATTACTATATATAGTCATGAACACAAATTAATACTTTTGTTTCAATGCTGTTTAAAGATTGTTTTTAATCAAAACTAAAACAAAACTATTAAAATTTAAATACATGAAAAGAGTTTCAGGATAAATAAGTGAACGCTGTAATTGACAAATAGATGCTGATGTTACAGAGAAAGAAAACCAAAGGCGTCCTTACTGAGCCTAACCACTCAGTTTTAGCATCACCCGGAGGGGTGCACTGTACTGCTGCGTCTGGGGAAGCCCCACAAGAAGCCGTTAATTACCCACACTGGGGAATTGCTCGAGACGTGTCCGCCACGACCAGTGGCCCAATCACACACTATCTGCATGGACACGATGTGGCGACCTATTTCAGGAGGTTAAAGCGGAGGCCGTGTCTTCATTCGACAGGTACGTTTGTGAGTTACGCCAACACTGTACTGGAGATACGGCCATGCGTAGACTGAGGCAAGAGACTTCAGTGGGCTCAAAGCACAATTTCTGATAGCTTTGTCACACGCTCTTTTTCCGTTGACCTTCCATCACTTCTCCATCTTTTGGCCAGTTTCCCAGGAATGAGACAAGCTTTTCCATTCTAAGCAAAATTGATTTCTGATATAGAAATTGATCAGTTTTGGGCTCTGTATGGGCCTGCTGTTAGCTCTTCAAGGCACAGGGTCCTCGGTGCTGTGGATGGATTCGGGTGCGTAAGGAGACTGGGCTCTGTGCACCTTCTGCCAGACCCTGGGCAGCGCAGGTGAGGGAGGCGTGTCTTCTGAGCCACCCAGCGGCCGTGAACCTTCCAGCCCCACGCCCAGGGGGCCCACCCATGCTGTGCTGCTGTCTCTCCGGCTGCGGAACGACTCCCAGAGAGAAAATACACCTGACACAGTATTTATCACTTTAACCCTCATCAGTGCGAGACTCTGGGGCGTCACACACCCCCACAGTGTGTGTCACCGTCACCACCACTCCTGCCCAGAGGTTTTCCACCGTCCCCACCGAAATCTCTGTACCCATAGCCACAGCTGATTCCCCTTCGCCCAGTCCCTGCCAAATCCTAGACTACTTTCGTCACCACAAGATTGCCTGTTCTAGGACCCTCATGTAAGTGAGTTAACAGTATTTGTCCTCCCGTGCGCGGCTGATTTTGTTAAGCACACCATCCCGAAAGTGCCCCCTTGCTGCAGCGCGCATCAGAGTGCCACTCCTCCGTCGAGGCCGAACAACGTCCCACTGTGTGTGTGTGTCGCACTTCGTTGGCCTCCCGTCGGACACAGGCGGCTTCCGCCGTTCGCTTTGTGAGGAATGCTGCTCTGAACACTGGTGTGCAAATTGCTTCTTGAGTCCCTGTGCTCAAATCTTTAAGTGGAGCTACTGGGTCCTAAAGTGGTTCTATGTTCACCTTCTGACAGACTGCAGAACTGTGTTTCCACAGAGGCCACGGCCTGTTACATTTCCACAGCATCCCCAGGGCTCCGGTTCGGTTTCCACATCCTGTTATTAGGTGCGTACATGTTTATATAGTGGTTGTATTTTCTTCCTATGTCAAACCATTCGTTAACATGTAATCTTTTTTTTTCTGCTCTTAAAACTTTGCTTGACTTAAAGCCTGCTTCAGTTAATAGTAATGCAGCTTTCTTTTGGTTACTATTTGCATGGAGTATCTTCTTCCATTTTTTCACTTTCAGTCTATTTTGTCTTTGGATCTAAAGCGAGTCTCTTATAAACAGCATAGACTTGTACCACATTTGAAGGTTCATTCTGCCAGTCTCTTTTTACATTGCAGAATTTAATCCATTTGCACTTAAAGCAATTACTGATAAGGAGGAAATGACTTCTGACATTCTGCTATTGGCTTTATACCACCCTCCTACGCTGTTGTCTCCTATTTCCTCTGTGCTGCCTTCTTCTGTGTTTAGTTACGTTTTTGCACTTGATTCCCATGTTCATTTCCTTTTGTGTGTATTCTACAGATATTTCCTTTACGGTTGCTATGGAGATTACATTTATCAGCCTAAAGTTGTAACAATCTAATTTGAGTTTATAGCAACTCAAACGCAGCTTTGCCTCTGGCCTCGTCTTGTTGTTGATGTTATAGGTTATGTCTTTATATTTGTGTGCCCAATAACGTAGGTTAATAATTATTTTATGCATTTGCTTCTTAAACTATGAGAAGATTACAAGTGGAGTAACAAACCTACTAGCTTTTGGGGGCGGTACCCCAGGAGGGCCTCGAAATAATATTAACTTTTATAATTGCAGTTACCTTTACTAGAGATCTTATTTCTTCATGTGGCTTCAAGTGACTGCCTAGTTTTTTTTATTTCAGCCTTGGAGGACTCCCTTTAGAGGTCAGGTCAAGAAGTAACACACTGCTTTAGCTTTGTGAAACCTGAAAATGTCTCAATTTCTCACTCATTTTGAAGGATCATTTTGTCAGATATAGAATTCTTGATTGATAGAGTTTTATTTTGTTTTTTAGCACTTAGATCAAACCACCACCTTCTGGCCTCCACAGGTTCTCATGAGAAATTGACTGATAATATTATTAAGAATCCCTTATACACAAAGAGTCATTTTTCTGTTGCTGCCTTCAATATTCTCTCTTTGTCTTTGGATTTTGACAGTTAGTCCTGGAGCAGCATGTGACTTTGAGTTTATCTTACCTAGTATTTGTCGGGTTTCTTAAATTTGGGAAGTTTTCAGGCATTATTTCTGCAAATATTCTCTCTCTCTCTCTCTCTCTGTTCTTTCCTTCTGGGGTTCATACAATGTGTATGCTAGTCCTCTTGATGGTGTTCCACAGGCCCCTAGCTCTGATTATTTTTTAAATATTTTTTCTTCCTGTTCCATAGCTTCAATAATTTCAGTTTTCTCCTCTTCAAGCTTACTGATTCCTTCTTCTCTTTGCTTATATTTAACTTTGAACCACTCTGCTGTATTGTTCATTTCATTTATTGTGATTTATAAGCCCAGAATTTCTTTTTGGTTCCTTTTTATAATGTCTTTCATTGGTGTATTTCACTTTTTAATGTCTTTTTATGGTGTATTTCATTTTTTATAATAAAAACAAAATATAATTTTTATTTCTATTTTATTTGTTCACAGATTGTTTTTCTGTCTTTGTTTTAAACTCTGTTTTAGCTTGTTGAGCATCTTTAAGACAGTTTCAAAATCTTTGTGCAGTAAGTCTGACATATGGGCTACCTCAGGTACATTTTCTGTAAACTGATTTTATTCCTTTTTGTGGGCCACTGTTTCCTGTTTCCTTATATATCTAGTGCTGTTCTTTGTCAATTTTTGTTTGAATCTTAAAATGCGGTAACTCTAGAAATCAGATCCTGTTCTTTTTTGTGTTTCGAAATTTAATATAAATGATAATACAATTCATAGTTCTTTCTGAAATTTGCTATTTATGGTGATTTTTAGCTATACGATATTTATAGTTCTGGATCACTGAACAGAGAAATATTCGAAAGCCTTGAGTAGGAAATTGGTATGCCTAAAATGTGAGTTTGGGAAGATTAATCTGGAAAGGGAAGTTTTGAGACCATGATTTTATTGTTATCAGTGTTCTCTTTTAATTGGTTATTTTAATTTTTTCTGAATACAAAACATTAGTTATTTATAAGGATCTTACCTTAGTCTTGTCATACTCACAATTTCAGAGTTTGAAAGGATATTGCAATCCAACAAGCTTAGGAAAAGTAAACTAATTTTTCTTCGAAACAGATGGACACCTGTCTCCTAGCTTCTGTCTTGGATTTATTCTCCTCTATCCTGCTATTTCTGAGTTGTGCAGTCCAGTATTATATCAATTATTCATCTGCGTGGGGCAGAAGGAGGTGAAGGAAGAAATGGAAAGTTAGCACAATACATTTTGTGATCAGAATTTTAAGAAGAGCAGGAACAATAACTGTTGATAGCTGAGGTCAAAGGTCCTCAAAGTTGTTCATGTAAAGGATTTGATGACATTATTCCAGGCTGTGCTGCCTCTGTGGCCGCTGCTCCGTGAGGACAGCAGGTGTGGAGAGCAGCCACGACAGCGGGTAAACAAAGGGGCGTGGCTGCGATCTGATACACTTTATTTTCGAAAACAGGCAGCGGGGTGGATTCCGTCTGTTAGCTCTAGTGCTGGCCTTGGCCTACGAGAATGAATTCCAGAGCGAGACTGAGAGACAGGAGTTAGGGATTTCCTAGTGAAAGGGGACTGTTCTCGTTGCCTCTGGGCGCAGCCTCTGGGGCTCAGGGAGACAGCTAATGCCACCCTTCTCCACATGAGCTGCGTGGGAATTCACTGCCAACGACAGGCACCTCAGTCCTCTGTCTGCCACAACACCAGCTCTCTCGGCTTTTTCTTCTAAAATTACTTATTCTGGCTCACCAGAATTTTGACTACATTGTCAGCTGTGTATAACCTATTTTCCTTATCAGTACACCTAAAGGAGCTATTTTACTTCTGAACATTATACAAATTAACAATTATTTTCAACAGCATAAATATATATCAGGTTAGTTTCCCCAGGGCCACCTCATTTGAAAGCACAATCACAGAAAATTGGCCACAATGATGATATTCTCTGGTTTAAAGTCTTTTGTAGGAAATGAGCTGGAGAAGCAGCTCTACAAATGTAAATAATTAGGGGGCCCTAGACTTGTCTGAAAACTGTTCTGTGCAGCCATGATAATCTTCTATTTGGCCACTGGGTCACCTCTTATTTTGATTTCTCATTTGCCTCTGGTGACATAGCCTTCCATTTCACTGGAGCCCCTAGGACTCTCCCACCATGTGAGCTTGACCCCAGACTGCAGGGCAGAGTAGGAAGATAATAAGAGTGCCATGAACAGGGCAGCCTTTGAAGTCTTCCCTCCCCCAGACCTTGGCACAAGGTCCCTGCCCATGGTAGGTAAGTCCTAAGATCTGCACAGGGTCTTAGCAGAAGGCAACTGATACATCCAAACAAGAGACTTCAATAAAGTTTAATAAAGAGACTTAATACAAAGTTGTAACAGGTTGGGTCGTTCTAGGGATATCGCCATACCTCTGGGGCCGGCTGCCATACTTTGTTTGGGATTTAAGGGGCCAGGGTAGAAAGTAGTTGCTAGACCTGAAAAGGGCTCCATAGGCAGAGCTGCCAGGCAGGAGCTCTGAACCTCCAGAGAGGATGCTACCAACCTGACAACTTGACCAAGAAAATCTGGAGGCACTCCTCCTGCCCAAACTGCCGCCTGTGCCACCTGTTGACCAAATCTAACCAGAAGCCAAGGGCCAAAAGAGAAAATTGTTGCAGTTCACTCATATCCATCTGTTTTTTAGAGTGCAGAGCTGGGTGAATAAGGGCAGAGAGTAGATCTGGAAAGGAAAACATATGAGGTGTGCCCAGAAGATATCCAGCCATGTACTACAAAAAATAGAGATATTTATTGAAGAAGATACAAGATACAAGAAACATTGTACATGGGACAATGAGCCTCAGTCCCCTTCAAAGTAGGCATTTTGGGACCTCACACAGTTCTCTCAATGGCCATCAGCTGCCCTGTTGTATTTTCCTGAATCTCATCAACAGGCTGAAATCTCTTCCCTTTCAAAGACAATTTTAGTTTTGGGAAAAGCCTGAAGTAGCAGGGCACCGAATGTGGACTGTAGGTGGGCTGAGTCACCCGGGCGATTTGATATTTCATCAGAAAACTCTGCATGAGATGTGATGCGTAAGCAGGTGCATTGTCGTGATGAATCTGCCAGTTACCAGTTGCCCATAGATGTGGCTTTCTGAATTATCCGAATAGTTTCCACAGAGGGATGTTCAAGCTTAGTGGAAAATTTGATGCAGATTCATTGCTCTACTCACTCAGTCATTTTGAATGCAACGGCCACACGGTACACATGCTCACTCAATGGCACCTACCACCCCCACTGACTAGTACAGTGAAGTCATCATTGTTCACGCATGCACATTCCGGCCACTCTCCTTGGCTGCCAGGCTACATCGATGTCATTCAAACTGTTCTCGTTATATTAACAATGGCTGGACTTTACCAGGACAGATCACATATGTCCAGCCCAGGCTATTTCTCTTGTCCCAAAGAGTGAGTTCTTTTCTTGTCTTTTGTCTTATCTGTTAGGTTTAAAAAGTTACCAGCCCTTTGTCTCTCTTTCCAAGAAGAGGCTCATCAGAAATGCATTTCAAAGTAGTGGTGAGAAGTGGGTTCTGAAGCCAGACGGCCTGTCCTCGAATCCTGGTTCCATCACTTTCCAGCTGGGTGCTTGACAAGTTATTTAAAGTTTCTGTGCTTAGGTTTCCTCATTTGCAAAGTGAGAATAATAATAGTACCTACCTCATGGAGTCACGGATGACGCATGATTATTGGCTTGGGCGAGCAGAGCACCTGGCGCATTGTAGGCACTGCAGACACAGGTTAGCTCCTTTCCGTACGGACCCGGCCGATCCCGCAGGTGGTCATGGGGACATGCCCGTGGTACTGGTGACGAGCCTTGGGTTCACTTCTGCAATCTTTGCTGTGTGCGGCACACACGCACGCACACACTACGATTAAAATGCAGCTATCACAGCCACCATACCCTGATATTATCTCTAATACTTTTTGACTTGGAGTTGTTGTGGAATCTCTTTCCAGAGGAAACTGTCTACAGTTTCTATCTACAGATTGGACTGTCTACAGCCAATGCATGCTTTCCTTGTGGTGGGCTGTTTGATTGTAGAAAACTCTCAGTTTGTCTTCAGTGCCACAAGACCAAACTCAGCAATATCTATAATGTTAAAAAAATACTCCCAAAGCTTTCCATATTCTGATTCCAATCAGCTACTCTAGGTGCCTCTGTGGAGCTAGCGTGTAAAGAGCCTCACTTCGCCTCAGTGTGAGTTCTCCGAGAGGCTCCGCCCCAGCCTCCAGCCATCCCAGGCAGTGACGCCCCATCTGTCTCCTTGAAGGGCTCGGAGCAGTGCGTTAGTTATCTGTTGCTCTGCAATGAATTACCCCAGTGTTTTGTGCCTTAAAATGATAACCCTGCATCATTTTACTGTTTCTGAGGGTTAGAAATCCAGTCGTGACTTAGTTGACTACCCCTGCTCTGGGTCTCTGATGAGCTTGCCATCAAGATACTGGCCAGGGCTGTGGTCATATTAAGGCTCACAGGGGAAGCTCCTCCAAGTCCACTCCACGCCTGTTGGCAGGCCTCACGTCTGTTGAGTCAAAGACATCAGTTCTTTGCCTCATGGGCCTCTCTGCCGGGCAACGCACAACATGGCAGCTGGCTTCGCTCAGAGCAAGAGAGCAAACGGGCCAGAGGGGCGCACAGGATACAGTCTTTTTTGTAACCTAATCTCAGAAGTGAATCCTTCTCCTCTGCAGCATTCTACCGCCCTGAAGAAAGTCACTAAGTCCAGGCCATACTCAGGAAAGGCCTTACCACAGGGCGAGACCACCAGGAGGTAGGGGTCACTGGAGACTCTCTCAGAGGCCACCCACCACAAGTGGCATAGAGCATTGTATAGGTGTCCACGGCTTTGGATGGAAAGAGAACCCCTGCCAAGTGGGGTTCTACTGGAAAGGGCCCCCTGATTATCGAAAAACAACTTCTCCATGGTTGCCTTTTACATGAAACAATGCAAAATCATTTGCAGTCACCCGACAGAGGGCCTCCTGCTGGGGTCGGACACCCTCTCACTCTCATATGCGAACCACACACATCGATGATGGCTTTTGTCCGTGCTGGAGATTCCAGCAACTCCCACTCTAGTGATCCCTCTGTAGACTACTCTGTAAACCTCCTACTACCTCCAGGCCCACGCCAATGCCTCCGCCTCACCTTTCAAACATCCCATCAGAACCTCCTTTCCAGACTCGCCAGAAAGGAGCTCCTCGTCCGTCTACTCACCGTTCTTCCTTCTTCTCCCCGTGGCTCTGCCACCTTCTGATTCACCGCAGCTGGGGTCTCTGGAGTGAAGGTCCCTTCCTTCCCCTGCTAACCAGTCGTCAGATTATATTGATTTGGGAAGCCGGGTGATCTGGTTCAAACCCTGTGGGCTTTAGAAACTGGAAGGATTGGCTTAAAATCCTGAATCCGCCAATCATTTACGTCACCATTTCAGTGTTGGGTGTAGGATTAAGGCGGAAAATGAAATGGGAGGAACAGTTGGGAAACTTTGAAGGCTAATCTAAATTATACTTTATTTATGTTGTAGAGACTCATCACAATGTTTTTAAAGAAAAGGAGTGAATTTTGGAAGTTACCTCAGGCACAGTTTCCTCCCTCCCTTCTTCCCTCTCTTTTCTGCTACTTCCTTCCCTCCCTCCCTTTCTTCTTTCTTTCCTTTTATTCCTCCCACCTTTCTCTCTGTCCTCCTCTTTCCCTATTTGTGGGATGGAAAGAATGGAGGAGTTTTCCTGATGCATCTCCACAGAAGAACTGGCTCTCTCTTTGGGACCACCCATCACAGCACTTCTTGTCCTCCTGCCCAAGCGCTCAGACACCTTCAGCATGGTTGCCAGCCACCTGGTCTTACCTCACCGTGGACTTGCATCCCTCCGTGCAAGTGAGGAGCTCTGTTATTACGTGTTCTTGCATTTCTCATGGCATTTACCACAGAGCATTGCATGCCACAGTTGCTCCATGAATTACCACTGAATTAGTTAAGTCAGGAAAGAAAAAAGAGAAGGGAAATATCAATGTCACAGGTGGCGCAAGTAACCAGGTTCTTAGTGATCGGGACAAAGGATTGAGCCGAACACACGAGTTTATAGTATAAAGAAAGAGGGAAGATTTATTAAGTGATAGTACACTCCACAGAACATGGGAGCGGGTCAACTCTGAGCAGAGATTGACCACATGGGCTGGGCGGATTTTCTTCTTAAGGGCGGAAGCTTCCTGGCTAGTCTTTGGCAGGCTTCTATTGCGCAGGTACAAAGAGTTACATTTCAAAGCTACTGTGCATGTGTGGTTTCCCAAGATTTTCTTGATTGGCTACTGGAGAAGGGAGTCCCACAATGTTATTTTATTATAATGTTATTATAATGAATCAGGGGTAGTGCGCAGGCACATTCCATGATTCAAAGTTATCCCAGAAAACAGAAACAACCAGTCTTAGGGGGTCTTTGTCATGTATGGATGTTTTCTCCATCCAAGCCCTGCGGCGCTCTTGGAGTTCCCTTCCTGACTGCCTCCTGCCTCATCAAGAGATAGTTTGGTCACTTCCAGTAACCCTCTCCTCTTGGTCTTCACACCCTTGTGTACACCCTGGACCTGGGGTCTCCCTCCCATCAAGGAGAACACAGAAAAAGCAGTGGAATGTCACGCCTGCTGTGGGTGACAAAACTACTGTGGCTTCTTTCTTGAGGACACAACTTTGCTCTCCTAGCTTGTTTACCTCAGAGAGAAGCCCCCAAGAGAGGCACTGGGGCCCACTCGTGTGCCCATGACCACAGGCATAAATTTGAAAGCAGATTTCTTGCACAGTCAGCTTTGGATGAGCCTAAAGCTTCCTCGAACAGCTTCACTGCAAGCTCAACCTCTCAAGGGTTCAGGAGCCAGAGGCACCAAGACAAAGCTGGCCAGATTCCTCACACATGGAAACTGCGAATGGCTGGAAGTCTGCTGTTTGGAGCTGCTAAACTGGGGGTTGGGGGTGGGGTTGTTACACAGCAACAGCTAATCAACACACAGTCAGCAGAAAGAGTCAACCTGCCCTAACCACCACTGATTTTTGTTCCTGCTGGCAGTGCTCCGACTCCCAACCTCTACCTGCTTTCCATGGGTACTGGGCCTTCAGTTGCTGGTGGGGTGCAGAGAATGGAGGACACGGATGCACCGGGCAGCTCCCCAGTGGCCCACGCAGGCAGTGGGACAGAGAAAGAGAGTTGGCTCTGGTGGCTGGTAGTAAAAGATAACAGAAGCTCAATCAGGCCACAGCCCCTCCCGGCCCCATCACCAAGGCAAGGGGATGGCTGGAATTTTGTGGATGGTGTGAAGTTGTGTCTCTTCCGACTTCTGTTCTCTCTAGGGCTGTCCTCAAGGAACATCTGACCTAGTTTTCCTTGGAAACAAGTTGTCAATAAAAGGTTCGGGGAGAGTGGTGTCATGCCACCTCTCCCTAAAAGACAGAAGGACAGAAGGACAGCCCACTGGCTGTTCTCTCTTTGCATGGATGCTTTTCTTTAGCTTATATGTCCAAGTCCTTAGTGACAGGGTGACCTTCTTCGGCATGGGTGCCGTGAATTGAGTCCCTGAGAAATACCTTTGGTGTAAGGAACAGAGCTCAGTGGAAGTGAAGAAAACAGACTGGGAAAGGCGGTAGCGCCAAATGCCCATGTCTTTGTCTGTTCTACCTATTTAGTAGAAACTGGCCCGCCAGGTGACCCAGTCCCAAGGGAAGCAGACAGACACGCCAGCTCCAGGCTCCCTGGTGGGGCTGTCACTCCCATGGGAAGCAGCCTGCTCTGTGAGCTAATGAGAGTGCCAGGGGAGGTAAACACACGTCAGACAGGCTCTCCCGAGCGCTGACCTTGTCTGCAGAAGAGCTGCAGGCTGGCAGGCCTGGGAGAGGCGGGGAGCTGACTTCTGCAAAGAGGACCCTGGATGCCATGTGTTTGTAACTTGGCAAACAGGATTTGATGCTGTTTGAATTTGCAAAGTAATGATAAGAAATAATTGCTAAATAGCTCAATAACTGACAGGAAATTACCCTTGTTTCTCCATAACAATGCGGCAAGAGGATTCAATTAGGGCTACTGTAGATTAAAAAAAATTGTTTGTTTACACAATTCATTTCCAACAGTGAGAATAGATGGGAGAGGTGGGAGGGCTGGGGGGAGGGGGGTGGTGCATTTGGAGCCCTCCCTGTGTGCAGATGTCTGCTGAGGCAGATTGGGTCTCTCCGCTCAGATTGTTCAGGAGCCCGGAGGAGGCACAGTGCAGAGAGGCTGCGAGGATAAGGTCTGACCCAGGGGATGAGGAGTTAAGCAGGGGGCAGCCTGAAACCAATGAGAGGCGTCACATGAGCCGCCCCCTCTCCCAGCTCCACTCCAGTTGCTTTGGATGGGTGGTCCAGAGCTAACAGAGAAGGGGCCACTGGTACCAAGTCGCCAGCAGGCGCTGCGGGCTGAACTCTCAATATTTGCCCCAAGTCTCCTTATCACTACATATGTTCTAAATTCAACCCCCCTCCCCCCCCTGCCCGGGACCAAATCTTGGTCCTGGGTTTCATTCTGAGGGACTTAGAATGGTTTACAGCTTTTGCTTCTTCCAAATTTGCTTGACATTTGAAAAAGAGCTCTTAAAACCAAAATTCTCATGGGGAGATAATTTAGTGCAAGAGGTCTGTCTGCAAGACCCCCACTCCAGGCCGTGTGCAAGAAGAGCAGGGAGTCAGGGCCTGTAGAAAAGGAGAATTCTGGAATTTGCTGCAAAGCCTTGTGTCCGAGTCTGCTTAACATCTCTGAGCCTGAGTCTCCCTCCTGGTGGGGCAAACAAGATGTTGACCTTGAAGAGGACAGACTGAATTCAGACCCCTGCCCGGCCACCTGCAGGCTGTGTGACCCTGGGCATAGCAGTCAACCTCCCAGTGCTTCAGCTGCCACTTTTGTAGAATGAGGGCCGTCATGCCAAGGGTGCAGGGAGACACAGTGGGTGTGACCGTGCCCAGCACAGTGCCTACTGCACGGTCGAGAGGTTCTGGATAAGAGACAGAAACTCATTCACCAGGCAGCACTTCGGGGCCTTAGTTTTCCCGGACCCTCAGCCCCGGGGCCCCAGGGCAGCAGCCTCAGGGCTTTGGGGCCAGATGGATGAGGGTTTGAATCTCCACTCAGTCTCTGTAATTAAACATCCAAAAAAAAGTGCCCTGAGAAGGAGTCAATTCTCTCTGGCCAAAATTATCCACATAAATCAGAATTCTGCCCCCACCAATTTCTCCTGATGAGTGACCCTAACATTTGAAGGACAGGGCAGAAGTGGGAAGGCAGAGCCGGCTGGGTGGGGAGATGAGCCATTTTGGGCCATTAGTGGCTCAGAATCGCCCCCCCCCCCCCCCCCTGGCCATGCTCCGAACACCAGATGGCAGGAGCCCTCCCCAGCCCCGTGGCTTAGGGCCTTTCTCTCACAGGTAAGGCCCAGAGGCGCCAAGGAAAGATAACAAAACTTGTCATCTTTAATACAGACAGCTTCCCTGGGTGACCCAAAGTGCAGGTTTTCTCTCCCCTCGTAAATAAAGCCAGGGAACCCAGCCGCGCTGCGCTCGCAGCTCCTCCCAACTCAGGGAGGTGGGTCGCGTCGCCCTTTGTTCTCTCGGAGCAGGAGCTCTCCCAGCGCGCGGAAGCCGCGCTCCTGTCCGCGCACTCGCATTCCGCCAAATTCAGCCGGTGTGCCCCGCGCCCCCGCCCCTTCCTCTCCCTGTCCCTCCCCCTCTCCTCCATCCTCCCCCCTCCAGAGAGGCAGAGTGCGGGGGGAGGGCTTGGTGTCCCTCCTTGGAACCCAATTACAGTTGGCTGTTGCAAAATTAACATTCACAGCCGTGAAATTATGCCATAGACACTTTATAGAAATCACTCAATCAAACAGAGTGAAACCTTTTTTTATATGGTAATCATTTCCTACCATCAAATTTCATAGAAAAGAACAGTCTGATGGAACCACCTAGTTAAACTGTGTATGAAATTAGTCGTTCTCACCATAAACAGTGTTCTGCTGCCTTCGCAGACAAAAGCTAACAGAATCAAGGCAGTAATTGGTTAGGAAACGACAGGTCCTCATTCTGCTTGAATGGTATTCCTGCTCTTTTTACCATAAAACTGGGACTTTTAGAGTTATGTGCTCATAGGGCGGGTATTTTCTGTATTTTCTAAAAGGGTCCAACTGAGTGGCAGAGCCACGGCAAAAATCTAGTTTCTGAGCCCTTTTCTTGGTAACTGGCAATGTGGCGGTGGGTAAGTGACTTACCCTTTCTGTGTAAAATCTGGAATCGGACTCGATCTCTGCGTGGTCTCGGGCAACGTTACTAGGTGAGGTCTGTAATTCTGCAATGTGCAGAGGGAGCAGTTGGGGGAGCGAGCTTCCCCGGGGCTGAAGCATGGGATGGGAGAAACACAATGTCCACATCTGCTCCTTCACGGCAAGCCAGGGCTAGGTGTCAGCGATGAAAACAGTTAGTTTCAGAAACCAGAGATCTCTAATTCTCTTTTACTAAACAAACACTGACCCACTTCAAAAGCACCGTATCAACAGCAGCTGAGAGGGTCGCTAGTTCACACCGCAGGGCCTCCCTTCCCCCTTGGCTGAGTCTCAGGAGTTCTCTCTGGGCCACCGGCCCCACTGACCTGGGCAATGGGTCTTGGGTGTGCTCAGGTGTGCATATGTACTTGTGCTTCTGGTGTGTTAAGGACTTAGGATGACATTTTCTGACTATGCACAATTTTCTTTCCAGCAGCGTTGTGAGTTTCTGCCAAAATCTTACAACTTCTGATCATGTGGTCTTAGTTAGGATTCCAGGTATTTTGGTAGTGAAGACTTCATTTTTTTCTAGAGTGTTTAATAGCTTATAAATCAGTTTCATGTACATTATTTCATTGAATTTTCCTAACTACTCTCATTAGGTAGATATTATTATTTAAATATTTTTTTAATTTTAAATTACAGTTGACATACAATATTGTATTAGCTTCAGGTGTACAACATAGTGATCGGACATTTTTATATGTTACCAACTAACCACCCTGATGCCTAGCACCCATCTGACACCATGCATAGTTATTACAATATTATTGGCTATGTTCTCTGTGCTGCACTTTGCATCCATGTGACTGTTTTTATAACTGGCAATTTGCACGTCTTAATCCCTCCTCCTTTTCGCCCATCCCTCCCAACAGTCCCTATCCGGTGAACACACACGTTCTCTGTACCTGTGAGTTACTATTGCCAGCACAAAGGTAAGAAAATAAAGGGCGAAGGGATAAAGTGAGTTGTTGGGTCACTCGGCTAGAACACTGGCAGGCCAGGAGGAGGACCCGGAGCACGGCAGAAGCAAGGTGAGGACTCTGTGCACGTTTGCAGAGAGCTCAGAACAGCAGGAATCACGACAAGGAGGAGCAGGCACAGGTCAGCTGGGCTGTTGGACTGGGCTGGTCCTGATGGCTTCGCTTCAGGCCCTGGTCTTGGCTACGCCTTCACCTCCCGGTGGCCTCCTCACTCCATAGGTCTCTCATCCTCTGGAGGGCCTGCCTGGACTTCTTTGGAGCATTGTGGTCACAGTTTCCAGGGGTGTGAAGGCAGAAGCCTTAGGCTCTGAGGCTTGTACAGTTTCACCTCTGCCTTGATTTATGGGTCAAAGCAAGTCATGAAGCCAACCTAGAGTCAGGAGTGGGGCCGGACCCCACTTCTAGATGGGAGGTCTCGAGACGCAATATACCATGGTCATGGTTTCCAGTCTAGCCTACCTGTTACAGAATGTGGGCACCTGTATGTACACCCACACTGGGCCTGCGTGGACTGGGGTCTCTTGAGTAGGCAGATAAGCCTGGAGAAGATAGGAATAAACTCCGTGGGCACATTCTAAAATGCAAGGCAGGGCTACTGAAACATTCCAGGCTAACGGAATGAGCTCTGGATCAGGATTTCTGAGACTGGGGTTCTTGCTCTATGTGGATTGTAACCCAGCCGAATGAGCCAGGTCAGCTTGGACTTCTTCTTTTTTTAAAGATATGAACATTTTCATTTCTATTTTTTATTAGTTTTATTTTTTTATTTTTCAGTTATAGTCGGCATTCAATATTACATTAGTTTTAGGTATAGAGCATGGTGGGTAGACTCTTGTATAACTTACACAGTGACCCTACTCTTCTGTGGTGAGAGTTTAATGTGCTTCTCAAGCTTCTCCCGGGGCAGCTGGAAGGATCCAATGAAGTAAGAGCAGGCAGTCCATTGAGGGTCTACAGCTCCTTAACAAGATCCACAGACTGTAAGACACTGGGGGAGGAGGGGGGGATGGGGCCTACTGAAGAAACCAAGGCAGGCCTAATTAAGCACTGTGCCCATGCCCTGGCTGGGTGGCTTGGTGGGTTGGAGCATCAATCCCATGCACCAGAAGGTTATGGGATCAATTTCCAGGCAGGGCACATAGCTAGACTGTGGGTGTGATCCCCTATCGGGGCATGTATGGGACACACTGGTTGATGTTTCTCTTTCACATTGATTTTTTTCTCTCTCCCTTCCTCTCTCTCTCTAAAAATCAACAAACATATCCTTGGGTAAGGATAAAAAAAAAAGAATCACACTCAAGATTTGTTGTCGGGATCTTCTAGGATGTTCTTGTGCTCCCTGTATGTGCACCATCTACGTGTGTAAGTGTCTCTGGGAATTTCCTGCACTCACGATCTCACGGCACTCCCCGGAGTACTGCTCAGGGTTGGCGAGACCAGTCTCAGGATTCTGGCGGCAGAGGGTCCTCGGCTGGCATGCTAGCTTGCTGCTTACTCACCAGGCATCTTTCTATTTAGCTTCTGTGAGCACTGACTTCCTCTTCTTGAGGAAAAGAGATTCTCTCTCATGGAGTGATGACAGCGGCGTCAGGTGCTTGGGCAGCGCCCGGCACCTAGTGGGCTTCAGTGAATCCTGACTCTTTGGCTCCCTGCGAGCGTCCCAAGGGATTTGATGCCCAGAGCCATGGAGTGTGGGGACCGAGAGAGAGGCCCCTGGTGTAGCCAGAGAAGGGAGTGGCTTACTAAAGGACACTTGGTGGCACTCCGTGCTCCTTTGTTCACCACTGTTTCCAGCTGAGTGCTGGCACAATGCTGGCACCCAGTAAGTATTCAGAGAAGGAGCAAAACCCAGGCCTCTGGTCTCCTGCCCTGTGCTCTCTCCCTCACTTGCCGACCCCATCTATTTCTTTCTCACGAGCCTCTCTGGTGCCTGAGACACAAGTACCATGTTTAAGCAATAGCTTCCCTCCTGTTGTAAGAAGAAAAGTGCTTTGTTCCACAGCATGTCTGACTTGTAATCTCCCCAGGAGTCACAGGTAGGAAACAGCCAGCCAGTGGGATGGCCTAGTCCTCATCTTCTCTCTGCGCCTAAATAACCCCTCAACTTTGGGCAAGCCACCCGGATCCACTGCTTCGTTTCTTACCTACATGGTGCCTCTAGAGGTACCATACCTCTAAAGTCCTTTTTTTTTTCAGATCTAGCATTCCCTGAATCCACAAAAAATGGTACAGTGTCATCTTCCTGGGCTTTGAGCATGGGGAAGTGCAGGGAAGTTGGGGGTGCGGGCTTCTGGTGGTCAGGCCAGAGGGGCTGCTGCCATCGCCGTCCCCAGCCCAGAAGCCATAACGTTTTTGTAGACAGTTGAGTTCAATTTCCCCTTGGCAGCTCTGATCTGCTGCCCTGCCAGCCCTTGCTGCTCAGCTTCGGACCGGGGCTTCCCCCCAAACCTCTCCTCCCATCCAGTCTGGTCCAACAGCCAAGGGCCCTGGTGATACTTCCCAGGGTTGGGGGAAGCATTCCCAACGCTGACAGTGCTGTCCCAGGTGGGCTCCAATTTCCCAGAGCTGTCCAAGTGGATGCTGCTTTTCTCAGAGCACATAGCTGCTTCAGGGTGGTTGCTGCTCTGTGGAAGTGTCCTGGGAGTAAGTGGCCTCTTGCCACTTCCAGCTCCTGTGGTGAGGAGTGGGCATGAGAACCATGGGGCTGAGGGAGGAATGGGAGGTGGGTGTGGGAGCAGCGGTTGGGAATCTATATAACAGGCCTAGAGAAGCGGGAGAGGGGAGATCCAAGTGCTGAAAGCACTGCCTTTTACAGGAGCAGTGGCCACGCTCTGATCATCTCCCCAGGGAATGTGCAGGGAGGGAGTGGGGTTGACAGCTGTGGCCAGTGCTGCCCTCTGCCTCTGGGTGAGTGGGAGGCTGTGCCCAGGTCCAGATGTGCTTTTCCTGAAATGGGAAGCCGCACCTACCTGCTGTCATTGCTCTCACGGTATCATGCCTTCGGTGCCCGCAGGTGCTCCTTCTGATGGGCAATGGATGCGGAGACCTAGACCTGAAAAGGGAAATGGCGGTGCAGTCTGGAGGATGAGGAGGCTAGAATGGGACTCGGTGGTGGCCTTGTGAGTGAGGAGGACTGGTGAGTTGGCCTACTTGGGGGTGGAAACTACAGAGAAAGTTCTCTGTACACAGTGAATGAGCATCTGATTTCTTTGAGGCTCCCTTGTGCTTGTATCTAGGCAGACTCATGGGGCATCCCTGATAAAATCCCAGAGGGACCAGAAGGTGATTGGCAATATGACAATGAAAGGGCTGCTGTGGGTGGTTTTACATGTGCTGGTGGCCCTGCTCCTCCTTGGCACCCACCCGCCTCTTCAGAATCTGACTGTTTCCTTCCAAGAGTCTGCTCCTGCATTCTGAGTGCTCTAGAATGGCAGTCCGACCTCTCCTCTGTCATGGAGAGAGCTCTTGAGTGATGATGGAGCCTGGACAACAAGGACCCCACTCATGCAGCGTCTCCACCTGCCTCCCTGACTGTCTCAGCCAGTCAACTCCGGTCACTGCCACCTGATTCAAACCAGCTTCTCAGTAATAGTCCCCGCAGGCCCTGCATTAGTTTTGGCCTTAGAGCACTCAAAATCCACACAAAAGAATTTTCAGGATGCTGCCCTCCTAGTCTGCTGTTGAAGGGAGCTCATGTGCATGTTCCACAGGGGCAGGGGCAGGAGCGGTCATCGCAGCACTGCTCACCAAGCAGACCCCGAGACAATGCAATGCCCCACTGTGGGAGAGCGGAGTGCAGCCGCTCAGTGAACTTTCTGTAGCAGTGACACGTGACAGTACGGGTGGAACTCGGGGATCCGACGCTGACAGAAAAAACAAATCCCGAGCAATTACATGCGATCTTTCTTATGAACTTACCAAGAAGTCATTTTTTTTTAGGAAATACCACATAAAAATAAATCACATTTCTTTTTAGTAAAACCACATAGAAAGAAATCAGGGAAAAGAAAAAATGATTCATTATGGCAGTCACCTCCCTGGGGTCCTCAGGGAGTGCAGACGCTACACATCTCCACCTGGGTCACTGTCACAGTCTGAGCCTTGGTTCTGGGTGGAAGATTTGTAGGTGTTTTTGTCACATTATGAAAACTGACTAACGAAATTTAAAAAAAGCAAGCCATGCATGGGTCAAGAATAAGATTGTGCCATAACTAAGATTATGATCAATCCAATTCTGTGTACTTGGGGTCTGCTAAGGGGAAAAAAAATCTCTCTGGAGAGGAGTATAAGAGAATCTTAAAACACCCCTGAGAAAATGACAGAGCTGGCAGTGTGGTGGGTGTCCTTTCCACTCCCAAGGTGACAGGAGAAAACTGCTTTCAACTTTGTGCCAAGGTCGAAGTCATTGCTCTCTGTATAAGCTTTCTACTGCTGACGCGACCATTCACCACTAATGTAGTAGCTTAACCAACGTGAGTTTACCGCAGGCTTCTGCAGGACTTCAGTCTGACAGGTGTCTTCCCGTTGGGCTGAAATCAGTGCTGCAGCAGCGTGGCCTTCCCTCCCGGAGGCTTGAGGGGACCCTCCCCTTCTCCGCCTTTTCCAGTTTTGGGAGGCTGCCCGCATTCCTTGGCCCCAGACTCCTCCTTTCTTTTTGGCCCAGGGACCAGCGCAGCTGCTTGAGTCCTTCGACTCTCCTGCCTTCCCCTTTCCCTTTGGAGGACACTGTGGCCACACCGGGGCAACCACAGCCCAGGAACGTCTTCCCATCTCAACATCCTGAATTTAATGTCCCCTGCAAAGCCCGTTTTGCCATGGAAGGTAACACATCCCCAGGTTCTGGGGATTAGATGTGGGCATCTTGGGGGTGGGAGGGTCATACCCCAATGGAGACTCATCTGATCAGCCAATGTGCACAAACTGTTCCCTGTCCCCTTTCCTCTGCTCCAGTTTTTTGGAACCAGCTGCTTCAGGGGCACAGCACTGAGGGCGGGAAAAGGGAATTAATAGATGGGGAAGCAGAAGTGGGATACAGCAAGGGCTTGACTCCGTTTCAGAAACTACTAGCTCCTGAAGTTAGGCTGAATCAGTGTCTAACCCGTTTCACTGAGCAGGGTACCGGAAGTCGGACCTGGGTGCGCTGAGGCCTGCAGTCTCACTCTGGGGTAGGAGGCCCTGGCCATGTGAATTTAAGGGGAGATTCAAGACATTCCAGCTTTTTTCTATAGATGTAATACTGGAGCCGGCAAGCCACTATCAGAGCCTAGATCAATGGGCAGAATCAATAGCCTCTAGACAAGAACTAGCAAGGATTTTGCTTTTCCCATTATCCTTTGCTTAGTAAGATTTTTCCTAGAGCCTTCTTTAGGAGAATGTAACTTAGGGACCTAAGGAAAAGTATAGGGAATAAATGGGGGATGATAAAGTTCTCAAAGTATATAGAAAATATGAAAAAACAAAATATTGAGGTTGTTTAGTAAAGAGAGAAATAAAACACTGATAAGTAACAAAATCGCTGCCTTCAGGTCAAGCTTTATCACACAAGTCACCGAGACAAGTTAGTGTCTCTGTCTGGACCACAGGACCTCTTCTCGAGAATGAGGGATTTCTGTGCTCCTTCTGGGTCTCGGTCCTCCGATTGCACTATGCACAGCAGAAAGCATGTGCAGCCAGCTCTCTGTGGTCTTCAGCTTAGCACCAGGCATAGTCTTCTTCTCTGGGAGCTTCGCTCTGCAGCTACCCTTTCGGTGCTGGGGCTTCTCAGGCACCACCACAGGCACTGCAGCTCCATGATTGGCAGCAGAGAGCACATGCTGGCGTGGAGAGCTCCCTTCCCAGCTTCGCATTGCTTCACACTGGCAGCTGGACATCAGCCATGGTGGGAGTATTTGTACCACAGAAATAGGCAAGCACTACAAATCACCCCCCGTCCCCAGCACACACATCACCACCACCGCCACCACCACTGGAGCTGACTTATCGGTCCCCACCAACTGGATAACCCCTGCTACTGCTGCCAGGAAGCAGGGTAGCAAGGCTGAGAATACCGCTTGTAGAGCCCGGCTTTCAAACCTAGTTTCGCCATTTTCTGTGTCACCTTGGACTTTATGCAATAATAGTCTTTCAATTTTAATTTAGGAGTGCTATCAGGGTCAAAGGACATAATGCTCATAAGCCCTTTGCCCACAACCTGGCCCATAGGAATTCATCAGCGAATCTGTTATTATTGCTGTATCATTATCAGTGCTATTGCACAGGGGGTTAACCAAACTGCCCTGGGTAAATACAGCAAATGTTTCTCTTCCTTTTGCATCGGCGTGCTGCACAGGAGAGGGAGAATCAGTGCAGAACTTGTGCGTGCTAGTCATTTGCAGGGTTGTAAGTGAGCCCGTGATTTCAGTATTCTGTGTTTCCTCCTTCAGCCACTTGGGTTCAGGCAACGCCGGTGCTGGGAGGTGACCCTGAGGACCCTATGCGGCCCTCGGCCTTGGCCTTCTCTCCAGGCTCTAAGCTTCCCACCAGGCCAGGCTTCTCTGTCCTACTTTCTCTTCCATGGGGGTAAGTTCTTTCCCCAAAGCCTTCTCGGTTCTTCAAAAACACAGACATTTGATCAACTTCCCTGCCAAGATTCACACTTGGAGATCCTGACACCCATCTGGGGACCCCGCATCCACAAATCAGTAAAGGGCTCTCACCTGGATGTGTGTGTGTTCAGGGTGCTCTGTCCTCACTGAGAATTAAGCAAGAGAAAGTCAGGTTCAGTTGTATTCTAATTGCCCAGAGTTCTATACAAAGAGGCATCTTTTCCAAATGAAAGAGGTAATATAGAGATTCTCAAGGGAAAGAGTCTTTTCAAGGGTAACTTTAAAGTCAGAAAAAATTCTTGCTTTTCAGGACAGTGATGTTAGGGAATGGCAAATACATGGCATGCATGCTCCGTCTTCCCACGGGTGTCCATGGCAGACAAGCCTAATTGAACACAACCCTCCTTTTCTCTCAACTCATAAGCAGCCTCAAAGTGCTTCTCCACGCAGCCCTCTGGGCAGCCACGATCAATCAATCAGAGCGACGTGTGATAGTAAAGTATATTTGCCATCCCGAGTTTAGATGAAACAGGGGAATGGATGAGATGCTATTACGAGATCCTCTCTAGTCCTAGGGTTCCATAACATTCAATGAAGGCATTGATATAAAATTGGATCCTCAAGCTGCTTTTGCCAGATCTGTGTAAATATCACAATGAATGTGTGAAATATATTTGTGGTGTTTACTACAGAAAGTTTATACTGCCTAGCAGGGTTTTGATTTCCTGTGTATATCACGGGTTCTCTATCTGCCACATATTTTCTGTTAATAAAATATTGTTGAGGGTGGTAGTGCTGGTAATCATCATTTACTGCTACCATTCCTAATAAACTCATCTTATATTTCCTGGCAAAAATAAAAAATAATTGCTTAGCTTGATAAAGATGTAGCATGGCTCTTTTGCCTCACTCTCCGGAGCTCCCTGCAGCTCCAGTCATGCCGCCGGTGTGAGGAAGGGGCTCTGGGAGTGGGGCTCGCTTCTCCTCCCTCTTGCTGGTATAATCTTCATCAGCATTTTCAAGCGACGTTTTTGTTCCTTTAATGTGTCAGTCGGGATGGTAAGTGCCAATTTTTGAGCTGATGTCTGTCCATTTGGCTCTGAGAGAAGTTTCTGGTCCTCCTGAAGGACCATATGAATGAGCCCCAAGAACTCCATACTTCTGTGTTGATGCATCTTTGCCAGACACCTCCTTTGCTCTGTTAGCCTTTCGGTGGCTCATGGCCTCTCTGAGATTGAGAAACAGAGGGTGTTCTACAGGTTACAGACGACAAGCAACAAGCTAAGCTGAGGTAGTGACTTCCCCAGGGAAGCAGGAAGTTGTCATGGGGCAGGACTAGAACCCGGATCTCCTGGTTGCCATGCTACTTGACCTTCAGACCAACTCTTCTTGCATAGCATCATGCTGGCCAGTTAGGCGCAATCTATGTTTGGGCTGGAAAGGTGGATGTGCTCATTGAGTCGGGTTTGGTTCTCAGTTACAAACTGAGTTCTGTGTTGGAAAAGTCACTGGGCGTTCGCCCCCAGCTGGCAGGCTGCAGGGGGCAGGACGCGTCACCGTGGGACACGTTCACCGTGACCTGTGGGCGCACACGTCTGTGTTTGCATTCCCTCCCACGCACGAACACCCAGCACAGCACACACTTGTTAATTTAATTTACTTATAAACATAACCTGCCAAATTTTGAGATGATGGATGATTTGGGGCTTTAATAAATCCAACATCGAATGAGCCCAAGGAATTGTTGAGTGTCAGCTTTTCACTAAATGCAATTAGTCATGTGAAAATATTACAGATATAAAAAATAATCTTCGGCTGAATTTCATACATTTGGTAGGGTATGCAGAATGTAGTCAAGTTTCTTGTTTAGAAATAAGAAAAAAAGAGAGAAGGGGGCAGAGAGAGAATGAGAGAGGAAGGAGGAGGAGGAGGAGGGAGGGAGGGGTGAGGAAGAAATATTGACAAGAAAGAGGGGAAGAACATTTTCCACTTGCCCTCGAAGCTGCACTCACGCGGCCTTCCCCTGGAAGCAGAGCAAAGGCAGTGCCGTTCTTTGCACATCTCCGCCCAGTGTGTATTTGGAAGCGCAGGTGGGACGACAGCCTGGTTCTGAGGCCCTCGCGGCTTTGATCGAACAGTTCTTCATTTCCCCTGCAGCCAGCCACAGAAGAGGGAGCCCAGTGTGAGATGGACTGCCTCCATAAAAGGAGACATAGGCACGAGTCTGCAGGGGCTGAGCCTCGCGGGGGAGGACAGGACATGGTGGACGTCACTCCTTCCTAGTGTCGCCAGGAGTTGGAGCTGACCCAACAACACACGGCTTCTTCCCCAGTATTACCCATACTTTGGGGCTTTGGTTTAAGTCTCGGACAGAGGCAGCACTGAGGGCAATGACGCCGTGGTTGGGCCATTTCTCCCTTGGGCAAGTGCCTTTCTCACGCACTGGACTGTGAACTTCTTGAAGTCAGGGGCTGTGCCTTACACACTCCTGGGTCCCAGGGGCTGTCCCAGGACATGACAGGGACATGTCCCAGGACATAGCTTCTCAGCGGATATTTGTTGAAAGAATGAATGGTTTTGACTTTCCTCATCCCAGCTAAGTTGAGGAAGTATTCACTAGGATCTTATAAACAGGTTTTTAAAGAGGGGTGCAGCCCCCTGCCAGAGAGAGCTGTATTTTTAAAGAGTACACAGGGCAGCTTAGCTCAGAGTCTTTATTCTGTAACAGCAGAATTATAAGTTTGGCTGGTGTAGCTTCTTGAGGTCATTCTTGAGTTCACCTGCGATGTCAGACTAACAGTAAGCTACGGTGATTGGAATTTTTGCTTCACTGTGGACTGTTTTTCACTGCTTGATGCTGTGATGCCAATATTCCTGAGGCGCACAGTGTGGCAGAGTGAGTGGTCAGACACATAGACTCCAGCTGCTCCTCCATTACCCACTCATGAAACAAGGCCACTTTGTCATCTGACCTGTTTGTGCCTCAGTTTCCTAATCTACAAGTGGGGATGATAATGCCTTATTGGTTGTTGGTAGGGACTAACTGAGTCAGCAGATGCAAAGTGCTTTGAACAGTGCCTGGAACATAGTTACTGTGGTGCAAGAATTGGCTCGTTCACCTCATTCTATTGGACTGTGAAATGGGAATATCCCACACCCCCGTGCTTCCCATCTGTGTGATACTGAGCGTAACACGGCAGCTGCTTTGTCTGAAGCGGTGCCCCAGTTAGTGCATTGCGTGTGGGGGTGATGCCATTTGTGTTTTTTTAATCTAGCACCAAAAACCAGAATGGGGAAGAATTTTCCAGAAACGTTTGCACCAGAGGAAAGCTTGCCATCAGGAAAGAAACAGAGATACTGCCATGGTCCCCCCGATTCTGCGTCACTGCATGTGGGAGTGAAAATCCCAACAGCGAGACACAGGGTTTGGCACATAAACTGTGATTTGAGGGGCAAGTTCTCCGGCAATGTTGGGCTGGCTTTTAAACTTAATTATGCACATGTTTCTCTGGCAGAATTTTTTGAATCATATGGTGGAAACCATAAACCAACACTAAAAATCCTGGCTGGCTTGACAGTTACAAGCTACAGAATTATCTTGAAAAATCAAATATTTATTTCAGGGTCCCAGGAGCCCACACGTCAGAAGCAAATGTCCGTTCTTCCTCGACAGCAGCGTGTGACCCTCTTCCTGACGGGAATGGGCACAAACAACGAGATGGGCCCAGGAGAAGCCCGTGTGGGTGACACACACGGGACGCGTAGTTGAAGGATTAGCAGGTTGCCTCGGCGGTGAATTATCTCTGCAGAGCTTGACATCAGCCAACCTCATGATGCGCCATTCAGGGGTACACCCTCCCAGGCTCCCCACGGTCTTCCAGATTCCCCCTGGGAGGCCTCCTGAGGTCTGGGACTCGGCAGTGCTCAGCTGGATGGCTTCTGAGGGGGGCTAATGGGAAAAAGGGTGCCGACCGCATCCACCGCCTACTGCGAACATTCTCATGATTACTGTAAACCTTTCTCGTTTCCCAAGGAAGGGGGGCTCTGCTCCGTCCCCACCCCCACCCCAAACTGCTGCCTCACTGCTAGTTTCCCTTCCATTTGGGAGCCAGAAGCCAAGCTGGTGTCACCAAGCTTTGCTGCAGTTCTGGGTTGCTCCTTAGAAGACTGTTTTTTGTTGGCTTGTTTTTAATTTTTTTTTATGGAGCAATTCACAAGCCAGCTCCAAGTTCATAAGTCTGCCTGTGGCTGGTGGCTTTGTCTGTGTGTTTTATAATAGTTATATATAAATGCACACATACATGGTAAAGCAAAAGGATCAGGGTCTGTGTGTTTCAGGTAACCCCAAGGGAGCTGCCCTCCTGCAGGGAGCTGAGGTGTCTGCACACGACCACCCAGCTCTGTCCATCGTCCATGACCCACACGTCCAATCAAACCTCCCAGGTAATAAGAAGTTGGTACAGACACATGCGTGTTGAGATGCTGATTCAAGCTAAATCAGGGGCAGTAAAAATCAACAAATAAACTGATATTTCTTGGAGGATTCTGCTGACACATTTAGGTTTGGAGGGTTTTGTCTGCAACAGCCTTGAAACATGTATAGAAATACACTGGAGGCTGCCCCTTATATGCTAAGGAAAAAAAAAAAACATTATTATTGTTGCTATTAAGACCATTGCTTCCTCTATCCTGATCTGGCTTGTTTTATCTGCTAAATATGACTTTGTGCTCTCTAAATAATAACACAGTGCCAGCTGAAGCCCCAGGGGCCACATATACTGGGAAGAGACAGATTTTGTTTTTCTCACCTATTTTTTTTAAACAGCCAAAATTTCAATGAAAAAGAAATCAGAAGCTTAGGTCCCCTAGCCACCCCTGCTGAGCATGCTTTCTCCCGTGCACAGTCCCCACTGTTCTGTGTCACCCCAGATACCAGAGCCCAGCCCTTCCCATACCTTTAGTTCCTGCCTGGCCAGAGCAGATGTGAGTGTACAGCCCTGGACTGATTGGACCCCTCCATGGTGTGGCTGGAGTGGGGCCACCCTGTTTGGAGGCAGCACCAGCACCAGAGGCACCTCTCCTTGTGTCTGTCTTTGTTGCGGAAGGGCTCCTGTTCCCAGGTAGGGGACTTAGGGACTCTCAGCGTTGTCACTGAGGCACGGGGGTGCCCCTGCTGCGGACAACACAGCCCAGTGCGCTGACTGCACTGCACCAACCACGGCTTTTCGAACAGCGGCGCCTTCCCTCACTGGCCACCGTCCCACGTTTTCTGCCATTGTTTATGTCCTGCAAGTTTGTCAGAAACTCAGCTATCTGGGTACTGTTCAGAACGTCCGCCAGAAGGCCAGTGGGTGGCCCAAGAACAGGAGGAGGTGGACCTGACTGCGGGTCTGGGCCCCTCCCTCTGCGTCTCCTCTCCTCTCCACAGGGCCCAGGTCCCAGGGACTCTGCTCTTTGGCCAAGCCCCCCGAGTGTGTTATGTGGTGAGAGAGATGACGGTGGGTTCCTAGCAGGGACCACACAGCTCTATCAGCTGGTTCTCCAGGAATCACACAAGCCAGATGCAAAGCTGTGAAGGCTGCCTTGCCCAGATGCCAGAGAGTGTTGGAGTTCGCCTGTTAAGCAAGCCTGGAGGAACCTGACCCTGCTCCATGCAGAGGCAGGGGTGAGCTGTGGGGAGAAATGGTGTCTGAGTTACCATTTGGCTCTCATCACAAGCAGCTGCCACATGTTCACACCATTCAGGACACTTCCTCAGAGTTCACAACCCAGCCTCTGCTTCCAAACACCTGACTTTTACCTGGCTTCCCCATTCCACCCTGGCTACGATTCAATACGGTCAATTGTGGGCAGGATCGGCACACCCAGGCCCCTGGCCGCTGGGGGTGAGGGGCTCAGGCTGAAAGGAGCTTGCTTTGCCACCCAGTCTCTGTTACTCATGGTGACAAAGGAATCCATGCTTGCTCCCTAAGTTCTATCTTAAAAAGTATTCCCCCCTTCCTCTCTGTCACGTTTTATTCATTGCAGCTGCTAACAGCCTGTTTTGGAATGTCCCGTGAGCTTCTTGCCCACCGTCTGGCTGAGGTGCGAACGGACTGGAGAGGTGCCCCTGTAGCAGCCCGCAGACGGAAGAAGCCGCTGGGCTGAGGAAGGTAGAGAGTCCACAAATTGGGTAGTGAACCAATGAATAAATACACATTGATTATTTTCATTTAACTACCAGTATAACTGCCTACAGGGAGAATGGGCTAGTGGGAAAAAAATGATGAGCTGGTTAATGTGGCTTATTGGCGAGACAGTTTTAACGTCATGTGGCTGTAAGAGTCCTGTTTAAAAAAAATTAATGTGGAGATTGCATTTTAATGGGTCTGAGTCCATACGCAGTGGGTTGCAAATATGTGTCTCCAGGGGCTGTTCCTGCATTAGGCTCCTTGCTCCGAGATCCTCTGGGGTGGAGAGGGTAACATATCACACTGAACGTTGGTTAAGTGCCCGTGGCGCTGTGCACGCTGTGTGGAGAGTGCGGCCAGGTAGGATGTGGGGACTGCAGCGCAGCCACTCCCATGGCTGGGCAGCTGGGGGCAGGCTGAGACAAGGGTGGATGGATGAGGTGGACACTGAGTAGGACTTGATGTTGAAAGGGGAAAGCCAACCTTATTGTATCTGTGGAGAGAAGAAGAGAAGAGGGAGGAAAAGGGGACCAGCTAGTTGCATTTACACCTCTTTTACTAAAACTCCCCCTGGCCCACACCTCACTGTTCATGCCCTTTTACCAATAGATTTAACTCTAAACCTTACTGAAGACCTTCAAGAAATCTTTACTGGACCATTGAGACAACTCACGAGGATTTCTCATATTGGTTATCTCACCAGATGGCATTTCAGGTGTCATTGTCATGGTGTTTCACTTTTACATTAAACGTCATCTAATTTTTTTTTAATATTTTATGACATAAGCTCCTTGACGGCGGTCTGGTCACTTATCTCCGCATGCCCCACTGTCCTAAGTACAATGTCAGAACATGGGAGGTGCAAAGGTGATGGTTATGAACTCCACTTAATTTGAAATTGGTCTGATGCAAATGAAGGAGCCTCCCCTGGCAAATACCTGGCTGGCTGATTCTGACCTACGCTTCTCTCCCTGGCTCCTCTTTGCCAGAGTGCCTGCTGTCTGCAGCCCTGCTCCTCTTGATTTCCAGGTTTCAGCCCTAGACCGTGAGTTCGGGCCAGGGCCCTCTCCTGCCCTCTCTGCTGTCACCCCACACAAGCACGCTCACGGCCACACTGCTTGTCCTCGGGAACCTAAGGCCTCTCTTCTCCCCCCACAACATTGGGGGGAGCTGAAGCTTTCAACATTCCACAACTGGGCGAAAAAGGTGAAGGAATTAAGCAAAGAAAAAAAACCAACCCTCATAGACATAGAAAACAGTATGGTGATTATCAGAGGGAAAGGGGACGATAAAAGAAGGTACAGGGATAAGTGGTGAGGGAAGGAGACTTGGCTTGGGGTGGGGAACACAAGATACAATATGCAGATGATGTATTATGGAACTGCACACTTGAAGTCTATATAATTTTATTAATCAGGGTTATCCTAATAAATTCAATTAAAAATATTTTTAAAAAGGCCCCGTGCAGTCTCTCCCAGGGTCAGGAAGTTCTGCAAGCTTTCTCTTCTGGCTTCGTTCTTTCTGAGCTACGTCCCCGATGGTCCCTCCTCCATGTGACACCTTCAGATGATGAATGAGATAAGAGCCCTGCCTTGTTCCGGGTCTCAAGGCACTGTTCACTGGGACCAGTCCCTTCGGCTCCATGTGCTGCATTTCAAGAACAAAGGGTCCTTATTCTGGTCCCAGATCCTGCTTCCCAGACACCCTGCTGGTCGACGAGGAAAATCTGAATGAGTCTTGTCCTGAAACTACTCACTTGAGCAAGAGAACCCCAGTCATGTTCTCATATGATCACCAGGGTCACCTTGGTGACGTGGCATCAAGGTGGGACATGCTGGTGAACACACTCGCTCTCATTACTGTCATTTAGGAGATCCAGAAATATAAGAAACCCTCGCTTTCCCTTTTACCCCCATTCCCCCTTCCCTGCATACTTCTTAAGCCCTCAGCTCATTTCATTTGGTGTAAAAGCAATCCCTTTCAGCCCTCAAGAGCTTTTAACTTTTCAAAGCCTTTTCAGACCTTTTATCTCATTTGATGCTTATAGTACCCCTGTGAGGTAGGTAGGGCAGGCATTATTAAACCCATCTGAATAATGACCAGAAAAGGCCCAGGAAGATGAAGTATCTTGTTCCATGTCCCTTGAGAAGGGACCTTTGTCCCCTGACTCCTGGGTCAGTGCACTTTTATCATTCCAAAGACCTAAGTGACTTGGTCATCCTATTTTCAAGCTCTCCGGTGTCCTGGCCCCAGCAGGAGGGGGAGGAGAGGGGTGGCTGTGTGGAGGAGGTACAGGAGGAAGAAGGTCCAGAAAGGAAAATGCTTACGTGACTCACATATCAATAGCTCCTCATTAGCAAGGGAGAGGTCAGGGCACCTGCCGATAATGATGTCTGTATTATGGTACTTAATGGAGATGGTGCCGTACCTGCCCCATCAAAAACTAATCTGCCAGAGAGACACCCAGGCCCAGCACAGCAAGAATGTAATTCCCGCTAGGAGTGGCAGCTGGAACTGAATCCAAAGCCATTAGTATCAGAAGGCCCTGGCCGTGCATCCAGCGTGTCCTGCTGAGTCAGTGGAAGACTCCAGCCATTAGTGGGATGGGGTGGGGACTGGAAAAGAAGCTCTGGAGCCCGGAGTAGTTACATTCATCCAGGATGCCTACAGGATGCTGAGGTGCCTGCAAGTAGCCACCGTGGAAAAGAGAATAGAAGACCTCCTGGCCTCCAGTTCCAGGGGGTGTTTCATTAAAGCTCTGTGAATTCTCTGAAGTGCAGCCAAGCATTTGCTCCTCTCCAGACTCCCTCTGAAGCATCACCACGCCCAGGCCTCATCCAGGACATCGTGAGGATCTATTTCCCTATTCCCCACCTAGCATCCTCTTAAGTTTAGGGCGGGTGCCTCAGCCCCTGGAGTCTTCAGAGTCACCCAGAGACTCTGGGAGCCGTGGCTGAGATAGACCAGACCTTCAGGGGTCAGGGGCCCACAGCCCTATGATGGCGGTGCTGGGAGTCTGCATGGTTGGGGGGGCTCAACCAGTCTCTGCATCAGCCACCGTGTGTTGTGGCTGAGGCTCTGCCCCTGCCTGTGTAACTCTTTTCTATGATGATGGTAGTGTGAGCAGCTACTCGTCAGGCGGCTGTGAGACCTTGATTTGGGAAGAATGGGGATGGCGGGGTCAGGGGTGTAGCATCAGGGAGAGTTCTCGAACATCACTCTTCTATAGATGAGAGGACTTCCTGCCCCCCCAAGGTATCACTGCCCCCCGGTGTCCCAGGAGACCAGCAGGGGAGCAGTACCCATGACACACTGCATTTTCTCTTGGGACCCTGCTCATTCTGACAGAGCACAGGCTCCAGTCAGCCAAGGGGTCGAGGATGGGGTCATGGGAAGAGAGGCCACAGGACCTCTGCACATTCTTGCAGCCCAGATCCCCTTCCTGGTAACTCACGTCCCTCCCTGCCTAGGGATCTGCTACTTCCCTTCCTCTGGCCTTGCCCCTCTGTGGGTAACAGGTTCTCTGTGATACAGGGTGGCTGCAGCATCAAGGTATAGAAGCAATGCGTGTCAGCCCTATAGAGCTGTGAACTTTTCAGCCCTAGACCTTTGTCTCAGCCCCTGCATTGCCATCCCTAGTGGCACTTTCCCACAGGCCCGTCCCTCTCTCACCCGTGTGTCTGGGGGGTCCATAGCTAGTTGGGGTGAGAAGGCTTCAAAAAAATGAATGATTCTCCAGTTTTATAGAAAAAGGAAATAAAGTCCATGGAGAAGAAGCTACATCCAGGGCCTGCTCTGGGTAGATTCCAGAGTAGAACCTCACTCTTCTGATGTCAGGAGCTTGGTATGGATCCAAGCAGTGGAAAGGAGAAGATGTGACCTTGTTTCCCCTTGAGTCAACTAAATCTCTGAGCCAGTCCAGCACCACGAGATACCCTTCCGAAGATGACTGTAACCTCACTGTGTAATCTGCTTATTTCATTCTACAAGATTGTCCAGATCTGTGCTGGCCCATGGACTAGCCCCCAGTGACGTGTACCTAGTCAATGCAGATTAAATAGTTAATTAAAAATTAAATTCTTCAGCCCTGGCTGGCGTAGCTCAGTGGATTGAGCACGGGCTGTGAACCAAAGCATCGCAGGTTCGATTCCCAGTCAGGGCACATGCCTGGGTTGCAGGCCATGGTCCCCAGCAACCACACATTGATGTTTCTCTCTCTCTCTCTCTTCCTCCCTCCCTTCCCTCTCTAAAAATAAATAAATAAAATCTTTGAAAAAAAAATTAAATTCTTCAGATGCCCTAGTTACATTTCAAATGCTCAATAGCCACATGGGGCTAGTGGCCACATAGTGGACGATGCAGATCCGGGCCATTTCTGTAATTGAGAAGGTCCCTTGGACAGCCCTGGTGGAGTACTGGAGGTTATTTCTCTCGTTTTTCAGTGGGGAAACTTAGGCCCAGACCTGGGTAAAGATAGTAACTGCAGTCTCAGTGCTGCAGTCAGTGACTAGAGGGACTCTGCTTTTTTGTTGTTGTTGTTAAATTCGAGGCCCTTGTCAATGAAAGAAATGATCGCTCCCTGTCTGATGGCCCCCGATGGAACCTCTGGGCTCCCAGACTCCTGTAAGGAGTGACCTAGAGAGAACGGCCTGATGGGGGTGAGGTTCTTGATTCAGTGCCTTTGTCTTAGTTCATATGAGAGTAAGAAAATGAGGGCTGTCCGTGGCAAAGACTGAGGGAGAGGGGACTTAGATAGCTAGCTCACTCTCGGCACAGGCAGCAAGAGCAGAGCGGGCCGGCTGCCGGCCGCAAGGTGAGGTCAGTGGCTTGCAGTGGAGGCTCTGAGCGGCGTCAGGGGCTGGGGATTCTCGGCGCTGCTGCTGCTTGGGGCCAGTGAACCTGGAGGCCACGAGGCAGACCAGTTTATGGGCAATCAAGCAATGATCCTAGTTAAATTGCCACCATGTTATGAGACTTATTCTCAGTATAATTTTTAACTAAAAAAAACACCTTTAAAATCTTAATCTATTAACACAGAATTATTTCCATCTTTGGGCAGGAGAAATACAATCTATTGAACAATTTGTCACATATAAGAAATAGAGGGTGGGGCAAAAGTAGGTTTACAGTTCTTTGTATGGAAAATAGTTCAATAATTAATAAGTAGTAACACAAGAATATACTGTGCTGTGCGCGCTCACAACTGCAAACCTTCTCTTGTCCAGCCCCGTGCATAGGAAAGAAAATAAGGTGAGTCCTCGAGCGCAAACTCCCAAGCAGCACTGTCCGTCAACCAGCGGGCCACGGCCCAGATTAGCTAGGAATTCAGTGTAACACAACAGAGTAAGTTTACTTAAAACATTATGAAATTTTTTGTTTTCATTAGTGTTTGTGTATTTAATACGTGGCCCAAGACAACTTTTCTTCCAGGGTGGCCCAGAGACGCCACAAGGTCAGGCACCCCCGAGAACGCAGGACTGCAAAGCAGAGCTCTGGCTGGAGCTGAGCTCCCATTGGACTGGTCTGGACACCCTCGGGCAAATGCCCGTCTCTGGTTCTGTTCCCTCGCCCGTAAAACGGGATCACTGCCGAGGACAAACTGACCGCCACCTGGCCCTAGAGTCTCTGAGCCTCCGAACCTTTTGGAGGACATAGAGGAGAAAGAAAATGTGTCTGCCTTGCTGCGGAAGACTGGCCACCAAGTACTAATTGCATGTGACTCTGGGCCCAGTCTGTCATTTGTTAGGGAGTTCCCTGACCCCAGTGGGCCAGACAGCCCTCCTAGTGGCGTAAAGGGACCCACGCAGGAGCTGCCTCTGAAAATTTTTCCTGAAGCACATGAAGCAGGGAAAACCATCAGGGGCTCATGAAGCAGATAGAACCAGCTGCCCATGCCCTTCCAATCTCAGCCCTTTGAATCTTCGACAGGTGGTTTAACTCCCGTGAGCCTCCATGTTCGCATCTGGGAAATGCGATTAATGAGCAAGGTCTCCCCAAGTTTGAGACTGGTTGAAATCTCTCCCATGTTTTGAGTCTCTTGGTTCATTAAGCAAAGAAATGCCAACACAAGCTTAGTAATAATGAGGACATGTTTTAAATGCTTACATTAAAAACTTACTTTATTTTATTCTCTTCTCAACCGAGGACATTTTTTTCATTGCTTTTAGAGCGAGAGAGAAACATCGATGTGAGAAACATCAGCTGGTTGTCTTCCGCATGTGCCCCGACCAGGAACTGAACCCACAACGTTTTGGTGTACGGGACAGCATGGCAACCAACTGAGCCACAACAGCCAGAGTCCCAACTAGTGTTTTCAATTCACGCAACTATGCAGGGGTATTATCATTGGGTGACACTGAGGTCCTTCATGAAAGCAAGACCAGATCGAATGGGCCTCCTTTCCGTTAAACCCTGACCCACCCACCTCCTCCCCGACCTCACCGCTTCCTTGCAGGGAAAGGATTCAATAAGAAAACGTGAAGGGCCTGGCGTGACACAGACACTAGGCGCTGGGTGAGTGGCAGCCACTGTGCCGCGGAGGAGGGTCGAAAGCCTTGCCAATGCCTCCCTCTCGCTGGGCCACGCAGTGTGGACTGAGGGCTGGCCCGGGGCAGGCCCGCCCTGGGATCTCCATCCGCCCCTCCAGCGACCGCTCCTCGCAGCCCTGGAACTTGCTGGACCTCCGGCTCCGGGGCTGTGGAGCCAGCCGGCTCCTGGCGGCAACTTGCGCCTGCATGAAAGTTCGCAGACGGTCCCCCTGCTCCTCGGCATTAATTCACTGTGGATTATTTATTGTGGAAATATGAGATGGAGGGTTAGGGAAGGAGAGAGCAAACAAATGGACCTTCCTGGCCTGCCTAACATGTTTGAATTCCTACTTGTACCCGCTGAAATGTCTATAATTTACTCTTCAGTTTTGCAATGTTTATGGCTTTTATGTCATCTGAAGGTTATTTATAACAATTACATAAGGAAGCAAAGTGCCATAAACTGAAGTAATTTACTGTAAAATATCTGCAATGCTAAAATATCAAATGGTACATTACTGTATTGCCAGTACTGCTCTTGAAAATAGGAAAAGAGGAAAAAAAGTTTAAAAATATAGCCTCTTCCCCATCAGCCAGCCTGTTACATGCATCTTGCTTAGATTTATAAACTCCAAAGCAACTGGCAAGTATTAATTTAATTGCCTTGAGGGTGGGGTGGGAACAGAGAGAGCTGGGCTCCTGACTCAGGTGGGTTATTTTTGGGCAAGTGGGTGCAGTGGCAGCCAGGCACAGTGGTCATCGAATCAGTGATGACCTCTGCTTTTTCCACCGAATGCTCGTGTCTTGAATGCAGATGGCATGCTGGAGCCAGCAGAGGCCGTGGGGAAAGAATTAGGGAGTGGCAAGTGGGGAGTCCAGCCCCTCAGGTTCAGAAAGCCAAAGAAGTGACTTGAGACATCAGTGTGTTCACCACGGGAAAGTCAAGGGGGGACCCTGGGACCTTGGTAAGACCTTGTCCCAATCAGACAATCTTTTCCTCACCTGTCGTCTGATTTACTGACTCTACCAATGTTGAAAACACTGACTTACTATGACCTTCTGACCTACTATGAGTCAGGTGTTAGAAACTTGATGGTGAGCAAGAGGGCTGAGGCCCAGGGAACCGAACATCCCAAGAGGGAGTGAGAACAAGATTGCTGTAGAGCTGATAATCCCACAGACCCCAGACCAGGCTTGCCACAAGTTGCCTCTCAAAGAAAACAGCGTCATGCTGTGGGAAGATGGAGAGAATGCTAGCTCTCGAACGTGGCCGGCTGGCCTTCTCTCCAACTAAACTGCTAGGCTCGGAGCTGGCGAGTTGGGATCCCTGCTTCCCGACAGCAGCCCCTTCCTTTGCTCAGCCGAGGGAAGGGCACAGAGCTGGTGCAGGTCCGCTAATGCACTGCCTCCCCGAGAGGAGAGCCGCCCTGTGGTCATTTATCAGCCTGAACCAGCCACAAAGGGATGAATGGGTTTCAGGTCTGTCACCTCTGTGTGAACCAGGGCACAAGGACCAGAGGGACCGCTTCTCAGTCCCAACCACCTTACCTGAGCCCTGGAGTGGAGAAGACGGAGAGATTTGCTCAGCTACCAGAATGGGAGGGTGTAGGAGTGTGAGCAGCATGGTCTTACGTGCACGCTATTTAGACTCGTGTCTACTAGGTGCTATTTGGTGGGTGATGAGAAGGGCAGCTTTTCTTCTGCCAAATCTTCCCTCTCCTCTGGTGCATGAAAAAAGAAAAAAAGAAAAGAAAGGAAAAAGAAAAAAGAGAAGAAGGAAAAGTCCTTCAAACCCACAGTACCTAAAAAAATGCGTCATTATGACTAGAGGTTAACTTACCTCCTTCCTATTGGACCTCTTGGGTTTTTTTGTTTGTTTGTTTGTGTGCTTGCTTTTTAAAAATCAGTACATTTGCCCGGGCTGGGGTGGCTCAGTAGATTGGGTGTCGGCCTATAAACCAAAGGGTCGCCAGTTTGATTCCCAGTCAGGGCATATGCCTGGGTTGCAGACCAGGCCCCTGGCAGGAGGTGTTCAGGAGGCAATCTCACATTGATATTTTTTCCCTCTTTCCCTCCCTCCCCCTCTGTCTAAAAATACATAAGTAAAATCTCTTTTAAATTAGTATATATATTGAAATATATCCCAAAAGGGGGAACATGACAAATATACTGCTTGACAAATGATCACAAAGCTAATGTACCCACTGAGGCACCACTCACATCAAGAAGTAGGGTGTTCTCAGCACCCCAGTGACCCTTTCATGCTCCCTCCTAATTGTCACCCTGCCCCCTCTCCCCGGATTGTTATTGTTATGATCCCAGTACAGCACATCCCCTCTTGTTTCACTTCACTGCTTCCACATTATGTTTGAAAAGCCATTCTGGTGGTTACTTGTAACAGTAGGCCATTCATTTCATTGCTGTATACTATTCCACTGTAAAATCATACCACAGTTTTTCCATTTTACTATTGATGGACTTTAGCATTATTTCTAGTGTGTTTTTATGAGGTATATGCTGCTGTAAACATTCTTTCATACATCTTTTTTTTGGTGTGCATGTATACACACTTCTCCAGGGTGTATTCACAGAGGTGAAATTGCTGAATCACTGGGTCTGTGTATGCTAAACTTTATTATGTACTGGTGAGGAAACATTTCTCAAAATGCATTGTTCCAACTCACACTGTTCCTACTCCCGGATGAGGTTCTGATGGTTCCACAGCCTCGTGACACCCTGATGTTGCCGTTGTCTTACATTTTGTCACAACAGTGGGTGTGGATTGGTGTCTCTTCGTGTTTATTGTTGTTGATTTTCTGTAGCAGCTCTATTGAGGTATAATTCACATGAGCTGGGTACCTGTTTTAAATATACAATTTGATGAGTTTTGACAAATGCATATTGCTAAAAAACCAAAATCCCAGTCAAGACATAAAACATTTCGTCACCCAGGAAGTTGTGCCCCCTTGCAGTGAACCTTAACCCCCTCCCAAATGACCGCCAACTGGGGTCACTTTCTGTCACCACAGTCCGTTGTGCTGTTTCAGAGCTTCTTGTGAACGGGACCATCACAGGACGGACGCTCTCGTGTCTGGCTGACCCGACTCGGGATCACAGTTTGAGATCCACCCACGTTGTCACCACTGGCTGTGTATCAGCGGTTTGCTCCTTTCTGCTGTGGAGGGGCACTCTATCGTCCCCAGGTCACAACTAGTCTGTGCAGCCACCCGCTGATGGACGTTTCGGTGGTTTCTCGGTTTGGACTGTTGTCAGTAAAGCTGCTATGAACATTTGCGTTCATGTCTTTTTGTGAACCTGTGTTCTCGTTTCTCTGGGATAAACACACGAGTGGACTTCCTGGGTACGGATGAGGCGATGTTCAGCTGTAAACGGAGCTGAGGACCGTCTCCCAGACACTTGTGCTGTTCCGCGCACCCTCCCCAACACTGGGCACCAGGCTCGCAGGCGTCCCAGCACACACGAAGGGCTGTCACCGTACATTTTTACAGCCTTTTCCTGAAGTCAAAGTTGGGCTGAGTAGCTTTTTAATATGTTTATCATCTACTTGGATATCTTGTTTTGTGAAGTGTCTGTGATGTCTTTTCCCAGTTTTGAATTTTGGCTTGTCTCTCTTTTTATTTATTGAATTTTAGAAGTTATTTATACCACTTGGATACTTTTCCTTTGTTGGTTATATGTTACAAATAGCTTCTATAGGGTTTTTCTTTTTACAAGACAAATCCTACTGGGCTATAGAACATGCTGAGTCACTTCGATGTAAGTTAATGTTTAAAATCAATTCTGTCCTTAGTAGAAGAATTGGACTGCAGGGTTTATTGAGCTATGAAAAAGGCAGGGAAAGGAAGAAGCGGAACTGGTCAGACCGTAGATTTTTGGGTACAGAAAAGGAGTACACATGAGGCTGCAGTGTAAAAGGCTTTGGGAGTCGGCACGGCAAGGGATTCCAATCATATATGGTTGGCTGTGGCTGCCCATGGCCCGCAAGATTATAGCTGAGTTGGGGTTTAATGGAAATTTGTGTTGCAACTGATAATGAAATCTGTCACTGGCTTTGTAGTGGTATGGGGTGTATCACTTGCCAAATATGCTATAGAACTAAGAATTTCAGAACTCTAAGAAACCTGGGAATTATCCATTCCCATTCCCCTTTTGCAAATGAGAACCCAGAGTGAAGAGAGTGGGCCGGTGCTGCAACATCGGGTCTGTACTGTAAAGATGGATCTGAAAAACGAGAACATACATTCTTAGCACTCCGAGAGGCAATTTGTGATGTTTCTCAGAGAATGTGGTATGCAGTCCTATCTTCAAGGAACATGTGATTGGGTCGGCAGGGGATACGACCCTGCAGAATGGTGTGCAAACAATGGAAGGGGCTTTCTCACCAAGTGTAAATACAGGGTTTTGATTGGATCCTGAGAATGCAGACAGTGACTGGCTTTGATGGCCTAGGGAAGTAGTGGCAGGACTTGCCCATCCAGGTCGTCGGCCATAAAAGGGTCTCCAGAGTCAACCACATTCCTTGTTTTCCTGTGTCCAAACAGGCATTTGTCTGCTGGCCTGCCCCTACGTGGGTTTGCAGGCGCTCCCGCAGCAGCGGGTGCTCGATAAACACTTGTCCATTGATGGATGGATGGAGCTGGTTCGTAATAGCCACTGGGAAGGGAAAATGCTCTAGTCTTCCACTCTGTTCCCAAGGGCTCTGCATCCGGGAGACTTTATCCCGGAATGCGGGGATCTGCTGAGACAGGTCATTTTCCATGGGCATCGACACCACAGGTCAGCATTCAAGGCATGTGCCCCACCAACTAGCAGGTTTGCAAGAAAAGCAAAGACTGCTTCGAAAGAATAAGCAATAAACACGGATATCTGCACACCATCGCATTTTTATTAACGATCATCACTGTAGGTGCCGCTTATGGAGCCAATTCTGTTCTAGGCTGCATTTAAGACACTTCATAGTTAACAAAACACGTTCATAAGCTTTTCCCATTTCATCCCCCAGGCATCCTGTGACTTAGGCAGAATAAAAACATGTTTTCATATAGCAGATAAGAAAACAGGCAATGGTTTCCTCGTATTTAAGGCATTGAATTTGCAGGCACACAGGCCTATGTTTACATATTAATAACTTTTTTAGTTTTTTCATAGTTGACTTCATTTAATACTCATAATTGACATGAGAAAGAGGCATTGTTATTTCCAGGTTGCAGTTAAGAAAACTGCGGTTTAAGATCTTAATGGTCTGTAGGAGTCAGCCTGCATCCAGCCTCGAACTGAACCCTGGCCCCGCCCCCGGGAGCCTGCTCTTCTGACCAGGCACAGCAGCAGCAGCAGCGTCACCGTCACCGTCACCATCTCGGTAGCTTTCATCTGTAGTGTTTCAGCGCACTCAATTCCCGTGCTGTGCCTATGACGCAAGCGTGTGGACGGTTTCACAGAGCGGGAGTGGTGTGGGCTGGAGCTCTGTGTGCCCAAAGACAGAAAGATGTCCTTGAGGACAGACGGGAAGACAGTGATGTCAGCTTTCCTGTGGACGAGTCCTGCCTGTCACTGTGTCTCTCTGGGGTTCTCTTCTCCAATATGTAAAATAGAAGTCGTTCATTTTCTAAAGGGATTTAAAAAAAGAAAGTGAAGGGGAAATCACACCTATAAGTTGGCCACTTCTGGGGACAGACACAGACAAATCAGCGTCTCTGCTCTGGATGGGGGAGACCTCACCGCAGCTTGCTGCGATGGACATCCTATCGACCTCTGCCCCCCGTGTCACTCAGGGCTTCCTGCTGTGCACCCCTATTTCACTGTCACCTTTACCTTCTTCCTACCTCCACGCTGGGCAGACCCAGCAGTCTGTCGCCCGGTCTCCCAGAGCCCTGTGCCCGCTGGGCCACCCTGAGGTATTCATTGGGACCCAGACATGCCTGACCCATGCTGACATGTGATGGGGCTACATGGGGCTGACAGGGTTGGCACCAGCCTCATCCCGCTGGGTGGCTTTGGGCAAGCTGCCTTGCCTCCTGGTGCATTGAGTTTCCATTTCCACACCCATTACCATGGGGATAACCATTCCAAAGTCTCAGTGTGCTATGGAACTTTGTAGATGCTAAAGTTGTCTGGCCACAGGCAGGATAATTCTGGTTCTTGCACAAGCAGACTTTTGCGAAGACAGGCCTAAGGAGCTGGCGGAGCATATGTAGCCATCCGGGGGCAGCTGCACTGCAGACAGCCGGCTGTGAGAGGGCAGCGCAGTCTCTGGAGACCGGCCTCTTGGGAGAGCAGTACGGGGTGGCCACTCCCATTCTTCACAGTGGACGCTAGCATCACGCTGGGAGGTGCAGCCCTTGGGTTGTTAGATCAGTATCCGGGCGGGAAGCAAAGGCCCTCCAGGAAGTGAAGTCAGTGAATCCATATTCAGTCTCTTCTGGACCAGTTTCTGTGAGGAAAATGGAAGCATAGGACAGTGATTGTGTGGGGTGGGCCTCAGGGCTGCAGACCCCAGTTCCAGTTGCCTGTCTGACTAAAGGGCCCAGGGTGCACAGCAGCCTGTGCGCTGTGGGCAAACACACCCCACATCGAAGCTTGGCTTTTCACTGGTAAGAGAGGATGATAACACCAACCCATGTACTTGGGTGTTGTAAGGCAGCAGTCCCTGACCTTTCTGGCACCAAGGACCAGTTTTGCGGAGAACATTTTTTCCATGGGCAGGGTGGGGACTGGGGGGAGGACTCAGGAGGCTCAGGTGGTAATGTGAGGGATGCTTTGCCAGGCCATGGACTAGTATCAGTCCGTAGCCCAGGGGTTGGGACCCCCATTGTAAGGAATTAATCAGGCACAGACATAAAAAGTCTTCTGGGCCCACTCCATCGTGAAGAACCTTCCCCCACCCCCGGGCTTGGGTGAAGAGGGAAAGGAGGGTGCAGGAGATGAGAAGCATGACTTTGCCCTGGAAGACCCGGAGCCCCGCCCCCCACTGCCCTGCCCTCACTCTGCCTCTGGGCAGACTCACAGCTGGCAGGTTCCTGCTCCTGCAAGGAAGACTGTCTCTCCCAGACTCTCCTCCTGAGCTCTGTTTCCAGCCTGTCGTGATGGTCACATGTCTGGGTTTCATGGGGCAGCTCTCCGAAGAGTATCGCAACGCCGATCCGGAGGCAGCCAGCACCAGGACAGTGTGGCCTCCAGAGCCAGGGACTCTGCGCTCCAACTCTGCCCTCAGCGCCCACAACAAAGGGCAGGGGCCTCTTGGCCTTCTCAAGTCCCAGTTTCTCCACCTGTCAAATGAGGGGTGAATTACATGATCTCTCGGGGTTCTTCCAGCTTTTAAAACTATGCGTGACGCATAGACACAGACCAGTGTGCTGACAGCCAGAGGGAAGGGGGCAGGTGCTGGGTGGAGGCTGGGCCGGGTGGAGGTGGGCAAAGGCCAGGGGAAATGGAGACATCCGTAATAGTGCCAACAATGAAACTGAAAACTAAAACAAAAAAGAAAGAAGAAGAACAAGAAATAAACTAAAAAACCCCCAACTCTCACTATCAGCAGAGCTGGGGATGCCTGTGTCCTGGGCTGCGTGGGTGGTGCATGCACGTCCCAGGGCGGCCCAGCACTGTTGCCAGGCTCCCCCGTCTCTGCCTATAAAACAAGGAGCCCGGACTGCAGATTATCAAAAGGGCCTTTTTGCTCTGAAAAAATCTGACAGGTAATGATTTGATGACTTTATGTTTTCTTTTTCTTTTTTTTTTTTAAATCCCAGAGTAGGCCCTGGCTGGCGTAGCTCAGTGGATTGAGCGCGGGCTGCGAACCAATGCATCGCAGGTTCGATTCCCAGTCAGGGCACATGCCTGGGTTGCAGGCCAGGGACCCCAGCAACCGCACACTGATGTTTCTCTCTCTCTCTCTCTTTCTCCCTCCCTTCCCTCTCTAAAAATAAATAAATAAAATCTTAAAAAAAAATCCCAGAATAGGAACTGGAAAGCCAGTGAACCAAGTGCCAACAATCTTGGAAGCTCAAGATTCTTCTATTTCTTGCTCACACAAAAACTGGCTTTGCTGGTCCAGGTTTCTCAAAGAATGGAGACATTCCCCTTCCAGTGAGTGGACGATGGGATGATAGCTCTTCTGGGGGCCTCAGGCCCGGCGCCAGTGCCTGCCCCTCTCCCAGGGCAGATGGCTTTCTTTTTTTTTTTTCTTTTTCTTTTCCAATTTTATTTTAATGATTGTTCAAGTACGGTTTTCTCCCCTTTACTCCCAATCAAGCCCACCAACCCCCTCCCATCTTCCCTCCCATTACCACCCTCCCCCTAGTTTTTGTCCATGTGTCTTTTAACTTTGTTCCTGTAAACCTTTCCCCTTTTCCCCTGAAACTCCCTCTTCTCTCCCCTCTGGTCACTTTCTGCCTGTCCCCTAATGCAGTGTCTTTGACTATATTTTGCTTGTTTCTTTGTTTTGTTGTTTAGGTTCCTGTTAAAGGTGAAATCATGTGGTATTTATCTTTCACTGCCTGGCTTATTTCGCTTAGCATAATGCTTTCCAGTTGCATCCATGCTGTTGCAAAGGGTAGGAGCTCCTTTCTTTCTGCTGTATAGAATTCCATTGTGTAAATGCACCATAGTTTTTTGATCCATTCATTTACTGTTGAGCATCTAGGTTGCTTCCAGCACTTAGCTATTGTAAACCATGCTGCTATGAACGTTGGGGTGCAAAGGTTCTTTTGGATTGCTGTTTTTATCTTGAGTTCCTGGGCTTCTCTGTTGTCTTCCCATAGAGGGCTGGGCAGCCCTCTGCTCTGCCAGTGGGCGGCACTGTTAGAGTTGATGTGTGAGGACACAGCTGGGGACGGTGCCACACAGCCTCACGGCATGCTGACCGCAGTCATCAGCTGATTTGGCCCCAACCCAGCCTGCAGCCAGACTAGAGAGAGGCCGGGCACGGGGTTTGTTGTTTCCCATTCACAGTGCAGGAGGAAGGCCGAGAAACTCTCTGCATCCCATGACTCCGGGGAGTCACCCAAGTAGGAACCAAGATTCTGGATGGAGATGCCAAGCCGGGTTGGCGGCACCTGAAAGATTCGTTGCTGCCTGCGTGTCTCCCAGGGCTGCGGGTGATGTGTATTTTTCTGGGTGTCTGACAAATGACACTCAGCCTAGAAAAGCCAACGCTGTTCAAAGAAAGGGCAAGGAGGGACACACAACTTAACCCTGGTGGCTACTACAGGAAGAAGCACTGCAACTGTGTGTGTCTAGGAGCTTCCTTTCAGCTAAAGCAAAAAAAAAAGATAGTGTGGTGGATTTGTATAACTTTCTGAGAAGACAGAATAACACCTACAGAAGCAAAGCTACCTCTTCCCACAACAGGTGCTGTTGACTCATTAGAGGGAGTCACGTAGCACCTCTGCCAGGGGCAGTGAGTAGCTGGTGGCCCGTGCCCTCTGCTGAGATCATGGGTTATGGGACAAAGAGGGTAACAGTTGGGGTGCAGGTATTGGTGCCGCCCTGCAAACTGGGGGCTGCTGGTGGGGGAGGGGCCGGGTGGGCAGAGCAGCAGGTAGATGCCCGGTTGTTTCCCCTTGTCCTCGTCTGCACCTGGTGTCAGCTTGCTGGTTCCCAAACCTAGTGGAGGGGGAGGGCTGTGTGTGGAGCGCGGCCAGGCAGGTAGTGCAGACGCTTAACCGAAACAGCTGGGAGATTTAAGAGAAGCTTGGAGAAAAGTAAACTGGATTTCTATTTCTTGTTGGTACTGTTAAAATGCTCCTTTAATGTGAAAGCCTTTCCGTTAAATGAAGGGGAAAGGGGACTCGACGACAAGTAGCAGCCATAAAACAAAGGGAACAAAAGGAGAAACTGCTGAAATGGGCTTGGCTGCTGGAGATGCATGGGGACAGGAGCTGGGCTGATGGACGCCCGGGTGGCACTTGCAGCAGAGCCTGAAACAAAGCGGGAGACGGTGAGCAGAGCAGAGAGGAGACTTGTCTCCTGTCTCAAGAACACTGCAGGGAGTTGAGTCAGGTGCTGAAAATAAAATAGCCAGGTAAGATGTCTCTTACTGGGGAAGTGCCGGAAAAAATGAAAAGAAGAGGTGGCGGGGGGGGGCCAAGAAAAGGACAAAGCTGGAGAAGACCTGGCCCATCCCCTTTAATTTGCCTTTGCACGTTCCCCTGGTGCAGGGGGAAGGCAGGAAGGCCTGCAGCCATCGGGTGGGAGAGAAAGCGGGCTTGCTGTAAATGAATCTGAGTCCTGCTTCCACAGTCCGTCTGGCTCCAGCCCACACCCTTCCCGGGCCCACAGAGCTTCAAAAAGGCCCAGGTAAGTTACAATAGCAAGAGACACTTAGAAGTAAACCTGTCTTGCTGGAGGGACAGAGGAGCATAAATTTTCGTGTGGAACCAGTGAAATGAAGCCACCCTCCTACAGGGTGGGTGACCTATAGCTACAGAAGACCTATAAATTCCACTGTTTATAGAGTTTTCCCTCATCGTGCTGAAGGTAATTAAATTGCGAGGGCCTGTCTCATAAACTCAGGGGGCTTCCCCATAAAGACACCAGGCCACCCGATCAAAGGCAGAAAGATTCATTCAGCAAACCAGAGCCCTGGACTGCAGAACCCACCCTTCGTCCATGCTTGGAACTGCTCCCCGCAGCCTTAGGGTGGCCTTTACTGCTGGCTCTCTGCAGAGGCCACCAGAAAACTGGAGCAGATGCAGAGCAGCTCAGTTACGCCAGGACTGCTAGAAGTGAGGGTCTGGAATGGCAGTGGACTGACACATTCCAGTCCTGTCTTCTGCTGCTGCACTGAGGACGAGAGCCAAACGTGTGGCCCCCAGGCCTGTGAGTGGAATGGCCTCAGGCTTGTTTCACAGTGAAGCCACATCGTCCCTTCCGAGGCCCCTCACTGTCCTTGAACTGCCTGGTGCCTTTGCTCAGCCCTTCCCCTCCCGGAGAAATAGCGGCTCAGCGACCCCTCCTCTGTGCAGCCTGTGTTCAGCCCCTTCCCACACGGGGAGATGGGTCTCCCCTTCTGCCAGCTGCACCTCTTTCCCTCTAAACTGGGGGGTGATAGAGTGCCAGGACTGTGGGGTTCACCTCTGAGCTCTTGGGGCCTGTAGTCATGCCTAGGGTATGGAAAGGGGTGGGGCATGAGATGGATATGAAAGGACAGATGTCAGGAGTACCACCCCTGGTCACTGGCAGGAAAGAAGACGTGGCCCCAGCACTCGGATGGTCCAGGACAGGCCTGCGGCCCCCGGGGGTTGGTTGCAGCACTCTTGGCTCCTCACCACTCCCCTCCTGGGGTGGGCGGGGTAGAAGCCTGGGGGTGCTTCCTCCCTTTGCTCTTTGCCTCAGCTACCGTGAGAAAGTCAGGGCACCCGGGTGACCCCTCTGCATCCCTTGGATAAGAGTCTTCAAACAGCTCTGAAGGCAGAGGGACCGCCAGCCCCCTTCACTCTGGTCCCCTGTGACAGGCACCCCATCACCCTTGCCTGCTGCGCTTTCACAGTGCGTGTCACTGCTGAAGACACGGTGCATCTCACGCCTTTGTCTCCTCTTGCTAGAATGTGAGCCCCTTGAAGGCAGAGCTCTGTCATTTCCTTGTCCACCTTCCCGTCTTCTGTGGGAGCAGCCTCGTTAGGTGATGGTGAGCGAGTGGGTAAAGTCAGGGGACCCTCAGACTGGATCTCGTTACTGCCCAGGCCACTCACCCCTCTGGATACGAACCGTGGCCCCATCGGCATCCCCTTGGGAACCAGGCCCGGGCTTGGCAGAAATCAGTCAAGGCTAATAATATTTATTTGGGGGGTCACCTAACTGTTCTCCTTTGAGGCCTAACTCCCGATGCATGCCAACACCCCTCCCCCGAGTCCAGGTTCCGCTTCCTCAGCTGCCCTGTGGAGGACCCAGGTCACAGTGCTCAGCACCCTGGGCTGCTCCGGGGCCGCCAGGCTGGCCTGGAGCTTCTCGTCGGCCTCACGCGGCATCGCTGCCCAGGTGCAGGCGTGTGGGCACGCGGGACCAGCAGCCGCCCCCACACCTGGCTGCTGGAGGAGGACTTGTTTTACAACCTGCCTGGGAAAGAGCGTTCTGTCAAGTGGAAGGCCGCAAGCAGACTTGCATCAGGGCTAGACATTTCCGTCCACGATCTCATTGTTTCGGGATCCAAACTTGTAACCACGTTTTTAAAACCAGGTAAATGAGGCCAATCAGATACCTTGCCCAAGGTCACGCAGTCAGTAAGGAGCGTGGCTTCGAGTCCCTACCTCTCTGGCTCTAAAGGCCAGTCTTTGTGGGGGAGTCACACTGACGTGAGGTGTCCTGAGGAGTAGGAAAGACCACTGGGCGCATTTTTTGGTGCCTGTTTTGAGTGTCACTTATGCTGTGAACATCTGGAAGTTCCATTGCTTCAGTGATATCAGCCTGGCTGAAATGGCCTGGATGTGACTCCTGAGGCTCTTGGAATGGAAAAGGGCCGGGGGAATCATGGAGGGTCCAACCCACCCATTATATAGACGAATAAACCAAGGCCCCGCTGTCCCAGGCAGTGTCTGTTCTGGCCCCTGCTGGCCTGAAAATGGCATCCTGGTTCTCATAAATAATGAGATTGGTGTTTAGAACTTCAGTTTCTGTTTTCTAGCTTGTGTGCCAACCCCTACCTCCTGTCTGCTTTATATGGCCTTGGCACAGCAGAGGAGATCAGCCACCAGTCTTTCCCAATGCACTCTTCCCAAGTTGGGACGTGGGATTCACTGGACCGGTCAAATCCTGTGCAGACAGTGGTTCTCAGAATGTCTGGGGTGGGCTGTTCCCCGAGGGAGTGGGGAGGCGGCAGGCACGAAGGTAAGGGCTGGAGGAGGAGCTGATGTATGCCAACAGGTTGGTGACAGGTGGCGCTTGGTGGGAAAAGAGGAGGGGGTGACTTGAACATAGTCGGGGACCCAGATTGATTATAACTCCAGAAAGGAACCTTTCTCCATTTCCTAAGGCGGCATCCTTCCGAAAGGAGAGCACTGAAGTGTTGGGACGTGCCTGGCGAACATCACACCACCCTGACCCTGACCTCCTTAGCTCTGCCGACGCAGCTGCAGATCAGGCCACCTGGGGGTGGAGGTTTGCAGCCCTCCACTGGAAATCCAGCACTTGGCCTTTTCTGCCTCATAAGCAGACCTGCCCACGTAGGTTCCAGACATCGGAGCAGTTGATTTACACCTTTAATACCATGAGCTTCATTTAGCCAGCCTGGAAAACACATTTCGTTGTGGGAAGCCAGAGCTTTTCTTTCCTCGTCCATCCTCACCGGACATACATTTTGACAGTGAGTTTGTCGCTGCAGTTTTCCTTGCTCCTCTTTGGAAATGTCTGTTCTTCCGTCCCAGGCGGGGCCACAGGCTAGGTGGGAAGGGTGAAGGATGCTGACTGAGACTTACATTTTCCCCCAAAGACATTGAATACGTAATAGTGATCACCCTCCCCAACTGCAGAAAAAAATTGTAGCACCCTAAAATTTTCACCAATTTTAATGCAGCCAGATAATACACTGCTTTCACACTTGCAATTAAGCTTACAAAAATGATTCAGATACTCGTACTCAATATCAGCTCCTTTGCAGAAAACCGAATGAACTCCTTGGTACTTCTCTCGGCTGCAAGGTTTGGCAGCCAAGGTGCTCTTTGAGGGGCGGGGAGGGGGAAGGGCAGCGTGCAGACCTGTTCTGTCTCAGGTAATGATTTTCCGGGACAGCGGACAGCGGAATGGCACACATCCTGGCTTGAAAACATGGCCGGCCCCACGTGTCCCCTGGGTCCCCGTTCGTTTTCTTTTCATGAATTCTCCGCAGTATGTCCCAGTACATCAAACCTCGCTCTTTGCATTCTTTTAGATATCTCGCTTTCAAGTTGCTATGTCTTGGTTTGGCTTTGTGTTTTCTTCTGTCTTTTTTCTTCCTTTTTCTTTTGCTCTTAGTTCTTTTCTTAAGACTGGGGGCCGTGCTGCCTCTGCGCCCGCTGCCCCCGCCTCCTGCAAACACACACGAACTCGGCCCCCAGCCCAGCCTTTCGGACCCTCCGAGCTCTGTTCCCTCAGGCATGAAAGCACTTGTTCTGAAGTTGCTCTGTTCACGGGTGTCTGTGAAACATGTGGGGGTGCAGAGAAAGAAAACCCAGTTTACTGTCCCGTCGTCACCAAGTGGAATTGTGTCCCCACAAGCCTGGAGTTTGTGAGGTGACAGATCACTGGCCCACAGCTGATGCTCTTTGCGCCCTTGCCTGGTCATGTAGGGCAGCCAGCTGCTCAGACGGCCTCCAGGATCTCCAGGGGAGCCTCAGGGATGCTGCAGAGGCCGCACGGCTGGGAGCCATCCCAGCAAATGAGAGCGGTAGGCAGTCCTGGGTCACAGACAGGGCGAGCTCAGAGCTCGGAGTGGTCCAGGTAGACGGGCCAGTTGGGTAACTAGTGCCTGTATCTTCCTGGGAAGATCGCTCTGAGGAATGGAAGTCAGCTCTGATGGTGGCATGACAGAGCACAGCGGTGCCCATCCTTCCTCTTCCTCGTCTGGGTGTGGCCCTGGTATGGAGAGTGGATGAGTCTAGACCAGGCTTGCCAGGAAGGAGGTCTTCTGGGATGACACCGCTGTGGCACACTTTCTGCTCTCCTGGGAAGGGGCTCTGAGGACGTCACGGGACTGCGAGAATGGAAATGAGCCATGCGATGGTTTTCCCTTCTCTCTCCAGCTCTCCCTCTTATAAAGACAGATCAGACACCCTCCCTGCCACCTGTTCCACTATCCAAATTACAGGGACAAGTGATGCTTGCCCGGGTGCCTGCTGAAGGCGTTCTGCTCTTAAGGAGAAAGGGGAGGGTGGGGCGAGCCTGGCCAGGACACGAGCAGCGGTGTCCTACAGCTGTCTGCCACCTGCCTCCAAATCACAGACGCCTTCTCACAGTCACCAAATCGCACCACCCCCATTCCGTTGGCCAGAGAGGGATGCTAATCAGCGCCCCACCCCGGCTCTGGTTCTGATTGCTGGTGGTAAAGGGCGGAGGGCAGCCACCGGGCCAAGAGGGAGACTGAAGGGAAGGAGAAACGAAGTGGGAGGAGAGAACACCAGGAAGGAGGCAGATGAGGGAACAGAAACGAGGAGAGACGGCACAGGAGAGAGAATGGGACTGCGTCTGGATGGGCGGGTGTCTCGGTGTGTGTCGCAGGCAGTGGGGGGCGCGGGACACCGTGCGGATCATGGCACAGCCTCCGAAGAACACCCGAGGGACAGCTTTGCTCCAGTCTGTCTCCCTGGGGAGAGACCGGGCCTGCAGGAGACAAACACCTGATTTCCCTGTAACTCCCGACGGACCGCGCTCCACTCCCCCTCTCCTAGCCTTGCAAAACAGCGAAGTGCGATTGTTACTTTGCTCTCAAATGGGGCCTGACTAATAAAATAGCTTTGATAGTAAGCATCAAGAAAGAGGGGGAAGCATGTCTGTCTGTGTGCTTGTAGCCAGTGACAGCCTCCCGACCCACTGTACCTTTTGGGGGTGGAAAGGTGGGGTTTGTTTCTCGAGGGAACACGCCCCTTCCCCCCACTGTGTGCACTGCTGTGGAAGGGAGGGTGGCTGTGTGGGTACGCGGATGGGGACCCAGCAGGGAGCTGCCTGCTATCTGCTTTGCATGCGCACGCTGTGCCCTGGCACCGCCTGCCAATCCAAGGAGGGGGGTGTGCGGGGTGGGGGAGTCACCAGTCTGTGAGCATCTGTGAAACCACTTCTCCAAGAAATGATCTTTTCCTTCCACACAATGGCTAGATGTGACCCTCAGAATCATCCCCTGACAGTGGCGACAGAGGTACCGAGTGAGCATAATGTCCCACGTCTCCGTTGAGATGGTTATTTATACAATTCTGCTCCAGAGTCAAAGTCATTCCTGTGTGTGTGTGTTTTTAACTTTGCCGGCTCCTGTGGCTTCTGCAACGAAATAATTACTTTTGTGCCAAGTACTTAGGTAACAAGATAAACAAGAGGCAACATAAATGGAATGTAAATATGGAACAAGCGTCTGTGAGGAAGAAGCAGCCCAGGGAGGAAGAGCCTGCTGCGGCTTTCTGCATCTAGTAAATCCCCGGGGAGCCGAGAAAGCTTCCTCATGCGCCCTCAGAGGGTCTGTGATTCTCCAGGGAAAGACAGGCTTCTGCCCAAATCCTCACGAGGAAGCCGCTCGGGGAATTTTCCCTGAGGGTTAATGGGGGCGTCTGGGGGAGTGAAGGATCAAGACTCAGTTGTTACGGACAAGTGGATAAGTGGACAAGCGCAGGGACAGACCCCTTGCTGGGGAAGAACCTGGCGCTGCCCCAAACTCAGCTGTGCTTGGTCCCAGCTTGGATGTTCCTTCTCTGAGCGACCTTGAGCAAGTGGTTTCTCTTCTCTGCAGTCCATGGACTCATTTCTAACACGAGGGATGGAACTGGGTGAGCTCATGAATTCCCCAACTCGGTATTTCCTACCCAACATTTCCATGATTGGATAGGTTTGGAATCTATGGTGAGGAGCTGGAAAATGTGGATTCTAAATTTCTAGTCTGATCTGTACCTGGCCAGGCAGTTGTTGTCTGATAATATCATTGGTAGCCGATTGAATAGTTGATAATACCCCAAAAGATATATCCACCTGGAACCTCCTTTGAATGTGAAAGGGTCTTTGCAGGTATCAGTAAGTCAAGAATTTCAGGATGAGATGAGCCTGGATTAGGGTGAACCCTAAACACAATGACGAGCCTTCATAAGAGGAGAGAAGGGGAACAGATACAGATGCACAGAAGAGGCGGCCATGTGAAGACAGAGGCCGAGAGGGTGGTGATGCTGCCACAAGCCAAGGAGTGCCAGCAGCCCCCAGAAGCTGGAAGAGTCACAGAAGGATCATCCCTAGAACCTCTGGAGGAAGCATGGCCCCGCTGACAACTTCATTCCTGAGTTTCAGCCTCCAGAACTGTGAAAGAACGTGGTTTTGTTGTTTTAAGCACCCAGTTTATGATCATTTATTACAGCAGCTACAGAAAACATATACCAACCATAAGCCTGAAATGAAGACCCATCCCACACTCTTGGGGCGGTCACCTTCACCCTCACTCATTTCAGAAGATGGAATCTGTCCACATGGGCACGGGAAAAAAGGAAGGAGATCTGAGGCAGAAGAGCCAGAGGCCTCACCCTGGCCCGTGCTGCCGTAGCAGAGGGTGCTGGCTGCGGTAAGCTGGCCCCTGTCACTCTGAGTCCTGGACTCCAAACCTCTCGCTGTGGCCAGGCAGCTGCTTGACCCGGGCCCACTCACTTTCTGATCTCTGATCCCAAGTTCTTCACGTGTGAAGTGGGGGCATCCGTCAGGGCTCTGTGGCCATTTTGCAAAGCTGTGTAATTACCTTAAAGAGAAATGCAAGCACAGTATCATCTTGGTGATATAACCCATCTCTTCCTAATAAACAAGTGCTTATGCATTAATAGTGACATGAAGGAGGGATGAAGGGAAACTGATGTATAGTGAAGTGAGTTTACTTCCGTGTGTGACTCACATGTCTGTGTGGGAATGCACCCAGAGGCAGTGTTCTCAGGAGCAGGTCGCCGTGGGGGTGGAGGGAAAACGGGGCCGATCTAGCAGGCTGTTTTGACAACTCAGATGGCATCAAGAGCATCGCCATCAGCAATATGATTTTCTAAAACAGTGAACAACTCTTGAAGAACTGAACAACACGATGTCTCCCAGATTTACAAGAAAGCTACCTTTCTGGAAAGTACAGTATATATTAAAACCATATTTTAAAACACAATATGCTTTTGTGTCATGAAATGCAGTCATGTTCTGGGCCCGAATCATTATAAGTAGGCTTTCTACCCCACGTGAGCCCTATAGGACATTCAGAAGCCATTCAGGGTGTGGCGCAGGCCGACCTTGGGAAGACCTGCCCACACTGCAGTGTGTCTTGCCTTCCTGCTCCCTGCCATGAATGCTAGTACTACCCCAGCCCTGAGAAGACTGAAATGCCTCCTCAGATCTCCAACTTCCCCCAAGGGAGGCACCCTCCTTGAGGACCAGTGGACTCAATATTCCCCAGAGGCCTCACCCAGCCCTGTGCTAGACCCCACGCGAACTCACCGTCTGGACCGTTGCAGATGGTATGAGTGACTCACGTGTCAATCAACAAACATTCGCTGAACTCACAGCTATCACCCTGCACTGAGTTGAAGCTGGAGAAGAGGTACGGTGTGCATTTGCCCAAGGTGTCTCTCCTCTTCCTCTCTCCTCCCTTCCCTTCTCCCTTCTTCTTCTTCCCTTCCTTCAGTGCTTCCTTCCTTTCCTATTTTCACCCCCCCCCTTTCCTTTCCCTTTCCTTTTCCTTTTTTCCTTTCTCTTCCCCTGCCAAATGCTTGGAGACTCCAGTCTAGGGACCTGCACTGGGCCGATTAAATGAGAATGGCCAGGGATGCGGTACACCTTCAGCTTTCTGGCTCTGGCTGCTCACAGAGATTCAGGTTCAGAAGGTTTTCACACGAAAGCTGTTCCCAGACAGGAGAGGATGCGGCGTAAATGACACCATCGTCAGCTCATTTTTAGATTCTCCTTGTATCTGGAGAATCATTTCAACTGGATAATCCCCCTAAACATGTGCAATTTAGTCACCTAGAAACATGTCAAAGAATACAGCTTGGACATAAGAGAGGTGACAGAAAACAGCTCTCTAGGGACAGACGTCGGGCTGCATTTGGGACCAGTGGGCTCCCATGCATGTAGCTGCCCAGCACTCAGCAGCGCCTGCTCTCGCTCACCGGGCTGTCAGTTGATGTCAGCTCACAGTAGTTATGTGGCATGTAATGAGCAGCAAAGGTCAGCTGCAGCAGTGGCTAGTACATGACAGCGATTAATAATAAGAAGTGAGATGCATCCAATTCAAACATGTCTATCAGTGGGAGAGAAGTGGACACATTTTTAACCAGAAGAGAAGAGAGGCGGGGGTGCGGGAACGTGCTTGCCTTGGGGTTGCTGTTTTGTGGGTGATCACCGGCTCCGAGGGTGGAGCCGAAGTGCTGGCTGGAGAGAGAAGCCTGGAGCAGCAGAAAGCGTGTTTGAGTCCAGCCAACCTGGGCTTGACTAGCAGTCTGGCCCTCTGCTAGGGCCTGGGAACTCAGGCAAGCTGTTTAACCTCCTTCATAAACTAAGGGTAATAACATCTACCCTCCGCGACTGCTAGGTGACAGCTGGGATGATAAAAACAGCAGAGAAATCTTGTTATGGTTCTGGCAAGTTGCAAATGTTCCACAAATTCTAGTTCTGTCCTCCCGCCAACCTCACTAACAAAAGGTGGAGTAGGAGGAGGGATAGTGCCAAGCCAGAAGAGCCCAGAACTGGGAGGCTGGATGGATATCTGCCAAGCAGACTGAGACTGGGAGGGGGTTCTGACAGTGACCTTGGACCTACCTGACCTGGATTCCAGCAGTGCGGACCTAGTGTGAGGTCCGGCAGAGCCTGGACTCCAGGCAAACCCTTCCCCAGGCCAGGCTTCTCAGGCAGGTCTCCACCATGGGAGGGAAGCTTGGGCAGCATGTGAGTGATGTCTTGTGAGGCTACTGATACCTCCCACGCCCTGAAGTCGTCGCTTTTAATTTACCATCCCGACCCTGGTCTCTCCAAAGCGGACAGCCCTCCAGACCCTCTGCAGAGATGATGGATCTAGAAGGCCATAAGCTCATTGCAGCCACAGCCATCCAGGAACAGAGGAACTTGGGTCCGCAGCCTACATCGATCAAACCACAGTGCTTATTGAGTTCCTTCTCGGCGCTTTGTCTTCCTAAGGGCAAAGCTGAGCATGTCACTTTCTTGCTTAAAGATTTCCATTGACTCCCCATCGCCTGCAGGATACAGCTTGACATTCCTTAGTGAGGCTGACAGACCCCTTCCACTGACCACTGACCCACCTGCCAACCTTAAGGTCATGATCCCCAGTGAGCACACCTGTGCCACATGCCAACACGCCCTACTGTACCCATTACAGAAGCCTTCTCATCACACCCCGAAAACACCATGCTTTCTCATGCCTCTGCCTCTTTGGGGATGTGCTTTTTCTCTGCTTTGACTCCTGCTACTCTCTTGTCACCAGGCAGATCTGTGTCACACCTGCCCCAGCAAACAGAGCTGGCCCCCACTCCCAATCAGGGACAATTAATCATCCTTCATTCTTTCTTGTCTCTCTGCTGTCACTCTCTCTGGATGTAGGTGGGATTTCCTTGCTCTACCTCCCGGGCACGGAAGCCCCTATTTCCTGGGTCTTCCTTGGCTGTGTTCCGGAATTGCTTACGTCTGTCTCCAAGTGTGTGGCTCAGTGTGATGTTATTTATTTTTTTCTAATTATGAGGTCTTTAAATTCTAGAATTCTTTATTTTATCAGACCTGATGGTTGATTCAATAACCTCTTGTTTATAAACCATACTTACCAACCTTACTTTTATTTCTTTAAACATGTCATATTTGCTGTGCTAGGGCGCCCATAACTAAGTTTCACAGACTGGGTGGCTTAAACATCATAATCTTGTTTGCTCTCAGTTTCAGAGGGTGGCAGCCTGAGGTCATGGAGCGGGCAGGGTCGGTTTCTCCTGAGGCCTCTCTCCTGGGCTTGCAGTTGGCTACCTTCCCGTGGAGACCTCACATGGCTTTGTCTCTGTGTGCCCCAATTTCCTCTTTTTTAATTAATTTTGAGAGAGAGAGAGGAAGGGAGGGAGAGAGAGAGGGGGGTATCAGTTTGTTGTTCCACTTATTTATGCACTCATTGGTTCATTGGTTGAATTTTGTATGTTCCCTGACTGGGGATCGAACCTGCAACCTTCGCATATGGAGGCAATGCTCTAGCCAGCTGAGCTACCCAGCCAGGGCCCAACTTTCCTCTTCTGATAAGGACACCAATGATAGTGGATTAGGACCCACCCATCTTACCTCATTTAACCTTAATTACATGTTCGAAGGTCATATCTCTAAATATAATCACATTGGGGTTAGGGTTTCAACATACAAACTTCAGAGTGGGGCACAATTCAGCACATAACATGTTAACTGTATTTGTGTTGTATTTTGTTTCTTATAACTATGGCCTTTGCTGGTCTGAGTCTGTGGTTTGAGTGTTTCTCCTGGCTCTTGCTGTTGTCTTCTAAACAAGTGATTTTCTGTTCAGGAGCACAAATTCTCTGGCATTGACATGTAGGGATTCTTAGAGGCCCATGTTTTTTTTTAAAGATTTTATTTATTTATTTTTAGAGAGGGAAGGGGGAGAGAGAGAGAGAGAGAGAGAGAGAGAGAGAAAGAGAGAGAGAGAGAAACATCAATGTGCGGTTGCTGGGAGACATGGCCTGCAACCTAGGCATGTGCCCTGACTGGGAATCGAACCTGCGATGCCTGGTTCGAAGCCTGCACTCAATCCACTGAGCTACACCAGCCAGGGCAGAGGCCCATGTTTAATAGATATTCCTACAGAAAATTACCTTCCCTTTTGGCGGCACCTGGGGGCACTTCAACTCATGGCTGTTTAAAACTAAACTTTGAGCTTGAATTCTGGGTTGTTTGGGGGTGTGGTACAGGGAGGTGGTGAGAGTTCAGCCTTACCTCATTAGAGGGTGGGTTTGTAGTGACCGATTCTCTGAGGAAACTTTATTTTTCATTTCACCCACATCCAAGGTCTAGAACGCCCCAAATCACCACCATTGTTTCTGCCTGGGTGATGATGCTTTTGAAGGTTACTGTCCACGATCAACTGACTGTATCTATGATGTCAGTTCTTACGTTTCCTATGTTCGTCTCCTGGGACTGCAGCAACACGTGACCCCCAACTCGGTGGCTAAAGACAACTGAAACTATTATCTTGCAGTTCTGGGAGCCAGAAGTCTGAGACCTCAGGTGTTGGCCGAGCCACGTTCCCCCAAAGGCACCAGGAGGACTCTTCTTTGCCTCTTTGCCTCTGGCGCCTCTGACCGGCCTTTGGCTGTGGCCACATCACTCCAAACTCTGCCTCTGTCTTCACACGGCCTTGGCCTTTTCCTGAGTGTGTGTCTCTGTGACCCCCCTCTTCGTATGCGGATGTGAGTCACTGCATTTAGCCCCTCTTCTTCCAAATCCAAGACAATTTTACCTTGAGATCCATAACTACACCACAAAGGTCCTGTTTCCAAATAAAGTCTCATCCTGAGGTACCAGGTGGACATGAATTTTGGAGGGACACTCTTCAACCCACTACGTACCCCCATACACATGTTTTGTGCCCCATCACTTTGTAGTGACCTGCTTCTCTGACTCTCATCCTAGCCATGTGACTCCCCTGAAATAATGGGATGTCAGCCTCTATGGCACAAGCAGATTCATGGAAGGGCGTTTCTGCCTGTCCTGTACTCTGCCAGTGCCAGCAGAGGGCCACACCCCTGGTCTCAAGCAGATACTGAGGGAGTCACGGAGCTGAGCAAAGACGCCCCAGTGGCTTCATCCAATAGGATCCTAGAGGGCAGCCGTGATCCGCTCACTGTGAAAGGGGTCGCCCATGATCCGTGGAACTGCCTGGGTGCCAGGCCGAGATGTGTGTGTCAGAAACAACTAAATTCTGTGCGCCCCTGAGGAGTTGTGGCTCCTTCTTGTTCTTTTTAAAAAAATGTTATCCTCGCCCCAGGATATTTTCTCACTGCTTTTAGAGAGAGAGGAAATGAGAGAAGACAGGAAAGAGAGAAACGTCAATGTGAGAGGCAACCGTCGAGCAGCTGCCTCCAGTGTGCACCCGGACTGGGGAGCGTATGAACCCACACTGAGAATGGAGCACTCAACCCTCCAGTTATGGGACGATGCCCCAACCAGCTGAGCCACACTGGCCAGGGCTTACGGCTCCTTCTCACACAGCAGTGTTGTGCAGTAGATAAGTGACACCCCTCTGCATGAGCCTCCCTCTTGGGGCCCAGGCTTTCTGATGGGGTCTCCTTTCTGACCTCCACACACCCTAGGCTCTGTCTCCTGTACCCCAATCTCCACAAAAACAAGGATCTGCAGAAGGTCACTTCAGGGCATACCTACTGTTACATAGTCCCACTTTCTTGTTAACTTCCGACTCCCAAGGAATTCCCTTACTTTCCTGACAACCAACAATTTAAACAATATATAGTTTTTAATCCAGAATTTTCAGGTATGCAGGGGTGGGAGGGGGTTGGTAGGCATGGAAGATGCTTTTATAATCACTTAACTATTATGTCTACCTCCCCACCAAACCATGGGCTTCCGATAGGAGAGACACCCTGGAAAGTGCCTTGCTCAAACCGCCCTTCTCTGCAGGTCCTCTTAGGGCAAGCCATTAGCCCCTGCTTAGACAGTCACTGTTCTTCCCAGAACGCTCTCTAGAATGATCCCCCTGGGCTAGGCAGGGGGCCCTCCACCACTTGTGCGAGAGATCTCACCTACCTTTGTGAGCACATAGGAAGTGTCCTCTCCTGGGGTCCCCTTCATGAATTCAATACCCGGAATTGCCTAGAGATTTGGGTCATTTCGGTGCAGCCCAAGGGGCACATCACTGAAACGGCCTGTGTCGTTCCCTGTCGGCACTTCTATAATCGTGATTAAACCTGCCCAGGGCTCGGAGAGGGCCCTTTCTACCTCAGCCCGTAACACATATTTTCTTCCTGTGCCGGGTTAGCATCTTCAGAGCTTGGGCGCTGTGTCTTTTCCTGAATAAATCTCCTGTAAGCACCCAGCTGGCTGGGTGCTGTTCAGTGTGAAAAGCTGCAGGAGGGAATAAGCTTCCTCTTGCAGTCCCAGGCTACTCCCTGCACTTCCCTCCTCCTCCTCGGCGATCGAGCCCTCCCCACCCCCGCTGCTGGGCTTTTGGGCAGCACACACAGTGCTGAACCCCGAAGGAAGCAGGTTTGTCTAGGAAAGTCCAAAGCGTTGACCCCTGGGACCTAGTGTCAGCCAGATCTTCGCAGCTTTCGCCCAAGAGGTTTCGCTGGATATCTTCCTGTGGATCCTGTAAGGCTCAGCTGTCTTTGGTCGGTAGCAGGTAACAGCCGAATTCAAAACTCAGGTCAGGAGGCCTGCAGGGCCCAGCACCTTCTTTACCTGAAATTCAGTGTAATAAGCACTGATCGAAGGACGAAGTACCTGATCATGTGCCTGAGAGTAGGCCTGCAACCCAATATGAAAAGAAGGAAAGGAGGAAAGAAATGAAAATTTAAGGCAAGAGAGGGTGCCTCAGCTCTGGTCAATGAAGGATCGTAGTGCCGCTTGCTAGGCATTTTCAGGTTGGCAACAGAAGAGTGCCCACTTGGGGAGACAAGGCATTAAGGGTGAAATCCATGTTTCCCAGCATGCACTGCACTATTCTTGTTCTTGCCCTTTGAAAAAGCAAAGGCAGCCCATGTTCACCTTCAGAATGTGGTGAGTCAGGTCTAATCAGTGGAAAGTGGTTTATTCCTCACCCAAAGATATGTTTACTGAATTGGGAGAGAGAGAGAAATATCAATCAGTTGCCTCTCAAACATGGCCTGACCAAGGATTGAACCCTTAACCAGGAATGTGCCCTGACCAGGGATCAAACCCACAACATTTCGGTTCGACACTCCAACCAACTGAGCAATCTGTCAGGGAAAAGGTTGTTCATTTTTAAAATGACATATTTTAGCCACCCTCATTTTTTTAAAAAATGCGTTGAATAGGTTGATATTTATAACCAGAATCCCAAATGATTTACTTATATTAGCATGAACAGTCAGGTTTCAGGGGACAGACTGAAATTTTATTAATTTATGATCAGAAATAAAGTTTTTCCAGAAACTGCCTATATCGGTAGATTCATATGTGGGGCCAAGTCAAAATTAAAAAGTTCTCTTGAGAGCTTGAAATCAGAGCAAAGGAAGGCAGAGGAAGACGCATTCGGTGGCACTGGGCGACCACAATCTAAGTCTCTGTGTACCACCAGGCTAACCTGACACACAGGTCGGGATCACAGGAGCCGCCGATGACAGCTCCTGGCATCTGTTCCCCCTTGGCCGGTCGTGCCACGGTGAGGGGACACTCCTGGGTGAGAATCCTCTGCTCCATTTGCTGGCCTGGCAGAGCTGCCACTTAATTTTGGGGAATCCACTTTCCTCGCTTCACAGCTGACCGAGTGTCTTCAGATCACCAAGCTCTTCCTTTAGACTTGTTCACGCGTCTGACAGTTCCAACAATCACTAGAGTATCATCATGCTCTCTCACCGTAAGCCTAATGCTATCTCTCGGTAACTCTTCACCACCAGTGGTCCAGGGTGCAGCTCTGTACAGAAGCACAGAAGAGGTCTATGCCCTACCCCACTGGGCAGCTCCTCCGATAATCTGAGGCTTGGGGTTATATAGGTTGCCACATCCGGTTGCCATAGCTCTGCACAGAGCGGGGGTGCGGCTGCAGGGGTATGTGGGTGAGGAGCCAGGCCCGGAGCTGCTCTCCTCTGTGGACAGCTGCGCTCCTCTCCGAAGGCTCTGTTCGAACTAGCAATGGGCATGGCTACCACGGTGGTCCAACCTCAACATTTGGGGGCCCGACAACTGTTTCTTAAAATTTATGACATTCCCAACTGTCTCTGTAATGACTCTCAAGATACATTCAAATTCATCAATGTCCTACATCAGCGATTTTCAATCGGTGTGCCACAAGAATTTGCAGAACACGTGATACCTGACTATTTAGTCAGGGGCACTGACCTCTTCTCTGTTAGAGTGTCAAATAAAAACTGACAACAGCCAATGCAACTATAGCTGTCTAGTGTGACTGAATCAATACTACACTAATTTTTTTTGTCAGATCAACAAAAATATAATATATATTTTTGGTGTTCTGCAGGATTTAGCAATTAGTTTATGTGTGTCATGAGATGAAAAAGGTTGAAAATGACTGTCCTATATAAATGTGACATCCAGAATTGGCTAAAATCTATCAAAAGCAATGAAATGCCTACATTCCTTTGATTCATAAATTACTATTCACGTGGCTGAAAGTTACACTCATTTTTGTTTTTTTTAGCAGCGTCATCGCACCGTTGGCTCATGCTGAGCTTGAAGACTACAAAAACCTCAGATGTTTGTCCTTTGAGACATGCTGATAACATCAAATCTTTTAAAATCTTTTGCAGAATAGGGACCCGACCGAAATTTCTGTTAAAACTCAACATGTGGTTTTAGCCATCAGGGCTGCTGACGAGGAGAGGGGGCTGGCTGCCAGTGTGCCACACTCTCTCCTGCCTTCGCCTCTGCCTCTCACCAGCTGGATGACCTGTCTGTTTCCTGCAGCTTGAAAGAAAGCAAGGCAGCAGGGAGGGGGTGGGGGGGGGCAGCAAATACTCTGGCGCACCCATACGTTTCAGGCACTGTTTATTGATTTGAGAGAGAGAGAGAAACATTGATTGGTTGCCTCCCATAGGTGCCCTGACTGGGGATCGAACCCACAACCTAGTATGTGCCCTGACCGGGACTCGGACCCCCAACCTTCTTGTGCATGGGAAGATGCTACAACCAGATGAGCCACAGCAGCTAGAACAAATCCTGTTTCATTTTAAGTGCTAAGTTTTTCCAACAAAAGTTTGAGGCTTCTGAAGTCATTCTGTAGAAAGTTGTACGGGTGAAGGCCAAGGAGAGAACTCTGTGGCATCACCTTTAGCGTCCTTGGTCAGGGGATGGTGAACGTCACTAGGGTCTGGGAAATAGAAGGTCTCCTTTGGGAGCCCCAGGTTAGATCTTGTGACGGGTGCTAACCAGCTCAGGGGAATGAAGGCTTCCGCAGCTTCAGAGCACGGTCCCCAGGGGTCGCCACTGTCAGTACATCCTCCTCATGCTGGCTGTGCCTGCAGCTCTGTTCTTATTTTCTCTATAATCGGCACAGTTGAACTCACACCCAATTCATCTGTGTTCTCTCCCTGGGGGACTCAGCCAGAGGAAGCTGTGAAAAGGATTGGGATTAAAAAAATGTTTTTTCCTTTCTGAGCAATTCAGAATAAAATATGCTATTTGAGTTAGAATCCTGATAACCACTTAGTCCAATTGTATCATCAGAGTCCATCTAAGAGGTGAAACAGCTATGCGAAGACTGCACCACAGGCTACCGGAAGAGTCTTGACCCTTACCCTTCAGTCGGGAGAACTTCCCATCGTCTGCACTGCCTCTCTCTCTATTTCAAAGTGAGCTTGTCTCAAAGGGAGTTTTCGAGACCAGGCCGCCAATGGACACATCCTGCAGCTGCTAGAGATCGCTGGCACGTGGTGGCTGCCTTGGCCATGGCTGTCATTCTGGGAGGCGTGGACAGGTCAAGCCTTCATCCTCCTCTCTGTGCTGTGGTCCCCTGTCCCTTTCTCTTACCTAGCCCTCCATGCATGACAGCAGTCAATAACTCCTTTACGAATTAAATGACACTTTATAAGAGAGCTTCTCCAGGGGCTCTGAGAAAGCCAGCTTTGGCTAGCTATAAAGTTTTCAGTAATCATTTAAGAAAAAAATGTTATTCATCATCTTTATGGCAGATCACGGCCGCTGCATTCTCCCCAAGAGTTTAATCCATCACGCTCTTCAGTGCAAGGACGGCTAACAAGGTCCCTGTCACTTTGGGTGAAATATGCAGATGTCACCAGAGGGCCCTGACTCCCACTAGGAACAAAGGTGTAGCCACCTCCCACTCAGATGCTCCATTCAGGAAGCCAGCAAGATGGTCTCATCTTGCTTTCCATCTGCATTGGCAGAACAGGGCGGGGCAAGGAAGCCTCTGGTCTCCACCTCTCATGAGAATGGCCCCCTGTAGGTGGGCTGTCTGAGGCTATGAACCCAATCTTTTATGTCTGAGATATTTGTGAGAAAATGGTTACATGCTCTTGGGTAGCTTCTAGAGGCTCTAGGAGCTTTCCTTGACATTCCACATTAATGACAATAACAACGAGCCATACAGTATTTTGCAAAGTGATTTCAATTACATTATCTCCTTGGTCCTTACTGCAGCCTTGTAAGATAGAAATGGGAGAGGTTATTGTCACTCTCACTTCACAGAGGAGGAAACTGAGGACACCCTCAGTCCCCGGGATGAAGGGGGCTTTGTAGGATTTGAACTGGAACCTGACTTTCAATTCCATGCATTTCAAATGGCTGCATCACCCAGTCTTGTCTCTCTTCTATGGATAGCTCAAGTGCATTTCGAGTTAAGTTGTTTTTATGGTCTTTCCTATTTACCTGTCAGGAACAGTGTGCTTTCAATAATAGTCTCAGGAACAGGACAGGATGCCATGTTTGGACTTTTCAGTGAACTTGATGTGACCAGCAGCCTCCGTGTAGTCCTAGCAGCTAGCTGTAGAATCTAGGTCTCACAGAGACACTTCAGAGTGTGGGGTGGGCTTCTGTGAACAGACCAGCCTTTCTCTGAGCACCGGACCTGGACAAGGCCAGCTCAGATCGCTGTCTCAGGAACAGCCTCTCTGCCTGCTCCTCCAGCCGTTGAGAAAGCCTGGAGTAGATCAGACTGTGCGTGTGTGTGTGTGTGGGTGGGTGGGGGTTAAGTCAGCAGGAACACATCCAGATTCTGTTTACATTCATTGTGTGCACTGCATTAAGTGCTTCCAAATGGATTATTTTATTTAATTCTAATTCTTTGCCGTGGATATTACTGCCTGCATTTTTAAGACAAAGAACTGGAGCTCAGGGAGGCTGAGTTGGCCCTTGGTGCTATGCCTCCTTTCCCCCCTCCCCTGGTCTTGTAGCAATGGAAGTTTTTCTGTAGAGTCCACGTACCATGGACCCCTCTGCTTCTTCCTCCCTGTTTGCTTGATCAGCTGGCCATGGCCCTGGGAGCTACAGCCTCATTTTTCTGTCACCACCATGGCTCCAGCCCTGGCCAGCAGGGTACAGGCCAGCAGGGTGCAGGCCAGCAAGGGGGAGTATTGCTCACCCAGGCTGGGAGCAAGGCTGCCATCTGCCCTGAATGAGGGTCTTCTTTCCCTCCACAGAGGGAGGCTGGGCTGCAGGTCCTGGGAGCTGGCAGTGGAAGTCTCCAGACTGAACAGCGTGGTTTTATGCTCTTCTGCCTCTGTTTCCTGACATGCTAAGCCTCCTCAGCAGGTGTACCAGCGCCCCCACCCTGCCCCTTCAGGGCTGAAAGCCGGCGTTGGAATTCCCTGCAATGGAATGGGCCGTGCGGGGAGACTGGGAGAAGCATTAAGTCATAAGAACAGGTGTTTGTTTAGAGTGAGGGTGCGTGAGTCCGCTATGTTCCTCTGCACATCCTCAGGCGGTGGGGGTGGAGGGATGGGGAAGGAGGGATCGATGAGAGAGAAAAGGGAAAAAACAGATGGAAGGAGAGAGCTAAAGGACTCCAGTGAAGTGAGGAAGAGCAAAGGCGAAGGAACAGTGAGAGAAGAGAATCCACGTGAGGGAACACAGTCTTTTTCAGCTGCCTCCTTCTGGGCTTCCCGTGTACCCCAGATCCTGGCCCCCCTCCCATTGGTGTCTCCATAGCGATTCACAGCCACATGGATGCCCATTCCCTCACTCTCGTGAGCAGCTTGAGGAATTATAAAATCCTTCCCTCTTAGTTCCGTTGGGGTGGGTGAGTCTGTTAAGAGAACATTTGATACACAGATAGATAGACAGATAGGTAGATACTCAGTTCCTACAGATACATAAAAATGAGTGAGTTTGTGGGGTCCTGATCCCTTATTTAATTAAACCAAAAACACAGCAAGGAAAGCAGGCTACGTAAAGCTTGTTATTTGGAAATTCCAAGGGCTCCTTCTCTCCCAGTTTGCATCCCCCCTTCGCCGTTGTGCACTCTCCCTTTCCAGGGGAGAGAACTAACATTTTTGGATGCTCATTATTTGAAATCACTGTACGTGCATTCTATTAATCAGAGCCTTCTACTTATAAGTGACATACTAATTCAAATAGCTAAGACAGAAAAGGGAATGCGTTGGTTCTTCAGCCAAATGTTGGAAAGTTAGGAGGCATTGCATCCCCCAGGGCTGGTGGACCCACAGCTGGAGCCGCTGCTGGACCGGCCCTCTGGCTCTGCACTTGTCCTCTCACCACATCCAGGCTGGGGCACATTTCCCAGGGTCCTTTGCATGGAAGGGCAGAGCCACCTGCAGTTTTGCTGGCCTGACCTTAGAGTTGGCAATTAAAGGGAAAGAGGGTAGATTGTTGAGTCCCAGCTTTAGGGAAAAAATTGCTTCAGGGAATGATTTGGAAGGTCTCACCTGGATCACATACAGTCATTCCTCGTTATATCGAGGTTCACTTATTGTGGCTTCACTGGTATCACGGGTTTAGCGAGGGACAACTGTATACTTCACTGGTGAGTACCCGTATAGAATTTTATATGTTGTTAAAATTACGTGGGTTTAAGAGTGTAGAAAGTGTTTAAGAGCATATGAAGTGTTTATAAGAGTGTGGGAAAGGTTAATAAGAGAGTGGGAAAGGTTTATTGGAGTGTGGGAAGGGTTTATAAAGCCTTAAAATATATATAAATAATAAAATAAATATAACACCACTACTTCGCAGATTTTCACCTGTCGCAGGGGTCTCTGGATTGTAACTCCCACAGTAGGTGAGGGCTCACTGTATTTCATCCCAGACTAATCAAGAGACCGAAGGATGAACCCAATCCAATGACTTGCAAAGACTGGCCCCTCCCCAGTTTGTGGCCCAGGGGGTGAGGCAGTAGGATTGGCAGCTTCTAGAGAGATAATAATGTGAGGGGGAAAGGATTTGTGTCTAAAAGGAATTGGGGGCAACATTGCCCAGAAAATCATGTGGGGAGGCTGTGAGCCACACAGAGGAAATGGCAAATGTTCACTGCAGTGTGAAACATTCTGCGTTTCTGTAATCCTCAGGCCGGCACAGGTAGTTAGGAAGACTGGAGAGGCAGGTGCATTGCTGAACACTGATCCTGGCTCTGGAATAGGGCCGGGCTCACAGTAGGTACTCAAATCCTTGCTGTGAGAGCGACGGACATGCTATCATTAAGCCCATTTAACAAGGCCTGCCAGTGGGGTGCAGCCATCTGTCCAAGAGGAGGGACTGGTCCAGGTCTGCCCGGCCTCCTACCACAGTTCACCACAAGGGGTTGCCCCCTCCTGTCCAGTCACAAGGGGCTCTCTGACTTCGACATGTTTGCACTTCCTGTCAGAGCAGGGCCCCTTTCAGGGCCTGCTCAGTGGGGCTCTTTCTTCTCTCCAAGCAAGCAAGGAAGAGAAGTGCTGTAGGCGGACCCGCTCAGGTGTGAGGGAGCCTGGCAGGTGGGGGAGGACTGGAAAGGACCTCAGAACCAAGACTGGGGTGCCTCAGAACCAAGGCATCCTGCTGAAGAGGCTAGTGCCCTGTGCAGGGGCCAGGCAGACCAGGGGAGCAGCCCATACATGCACCCAGTTCAGAAATAGCACAGGGAACTGTTGGGATTCAGGTGAGGCTTGGAGGAAGGTGGGGCAGCCAGAACGCTGGACATCAGGTGATGCAGACTTGTGTTTGAGCCAAGGAGTGTTTCAGAGCAGGGCTTCAGCCATGCACAGGACCCAGGCATAGTGACCGGGCCCTGGGCAAGCAAGCTGGGACCCAGAGAGGACTGGCCAGCACCACAAGGAGCATCTGTGCTGGGCAAGAAGCCGAGACAGAGTCTGAGCAGCAGAGAATGCTGTGGGCTGGCGGTGGTGGGCACCTGGCACTTACCCTGGGTTCCCAGAGACGGGAAGCGACAGCAGGCTCCCTGCAGACCCCTTGGCACACACTCACAGCAGCTCCTGCGGGGAAGGCGGGGAAAGGAAGGAACACAGGCAAGAGAAAGCTGAGAAGAGAGTGTCAAAGTGGAGTGGAGAGAAGCAAGAAACACGCTACTATTCACGTAGTGGGGCACTTCCAGGAACTCGCATGTCCCACTCTGCCTCCAGCCACTGAAGACTCCTCCGCCATACGCCTTCTTCTCGTGCCCAGGTCCAATGGCTGAGATGACCCCACCCTGCCCACAAGTGCCTTTCATTTCCCCAAATCACCAACTGCCACTGACCCACAGCTGCATGTTAACCCCTCCCGAGATCCAGCCCGGCCTGAGCACCCTGGGCTCCCAGGCCGTGGTGAGCGGTCCCCACCAGTCCTCATTCCACTGAGGACTGTCCCCAGGACCCATCACAGGAAGGTGTCTGGAGTGACATGAAACTGTGGAGTCTCTAAGGCCAGTTTTGAAAAAGAAAACAAGAAACTAAGACATCCTCATTGGTATTTACCTCCCATTTCCCCATCAAACCAGTGGGAGAAACCCATGCCCTATGTCCATTCATACTCACCTGATGAGGACTGGTAGCTGGCTGCCCTGCAGGAGGCCACTTCCCGGGACAGCTGTCCTGTTCTCCAGGACAGGGGCTGCAGCCCTGAGCCTCCTGGTCCAACCTCTGTCCCCATGGGACTGGCCTCTGGCCTACTACTGGGACCTGGCCCCACTCAGCCTGGGGCCTGCCTGGCCATGCAGCTGTGCCAGGTCAGCAGGGAGAGAGGTTCCTGGGCCAGCACGAGGTATTAACTCTTCTGAAGTGCATTCCCTTCATCAAACAAACCAGCTGCCCTGTTTACTGTGCAAACTTGGACCGAAGCAGGCGTGCGGAGCGGGGCTCGCCATGAGGGCTGTGAATATCAATGGCTCATGCTACCGTAACGAGCCCATCACAGCCTAAGTCGCTGTGTCCTTCCAGCTGAAGCAAAGAGAGGAGGGATAGGAGTGGGAGGACAGTGGGGCACGCCTACATGGGAACTGTGCCCCAAAGCTTCCTCATGCAAATTGCAGGGTGCACGCCAGATGTGGCAGTGTCTGTCAGCACCCACCACATGTGCGGCATGGAGCCACGTGCTGGGATGTGGTGCAGGTGGCTAGTGAAACCGCCAAGGCCAGCCCGGCCTGGGCCTCAGCGCCCCTGGGTTCCCTCTTCTCTGGGTCCGGGAGGGTTCCCCAGGACAGAAGGATATGTTCTCCAGCTGAACAGCCTCAATTTGGGGAAAAGTATGGTTACTTTTTTTTAGCTGGAAGAGGGTGCCCAGGACCCCAGGGACTGTTCCTCTCCCATGTGGTGGTTTCACTCTTCTCTCAGGAGCCTCTTTGAGCTTTTTCTCTGCAGCCTCATGGACTGGGAGCTCCATAGCAAGGCCCTCAAAGTTGGTGAGAGTGGGATGGTGAGAGGAGTTCCCAGGAGGTAGTGAGAAGACCTGGGGGAGCCCTGGGGTCTGTGCAGGGGCACGGCACTCTCGGTGAGTGACTGACCCATGGCCCGCCAGGAGCAGCTTTGCACCATAGCGGGGCAAGGGTTGGTCAGCCTGGACCCAGGTGCCCTGCCTCGGCCCCAGACACTTCCAGCCTGGGCGACTTACTAAGAGAAACTGTCCACCCTGGCTCCAGGCCTGCTCTGCCAGCCCCACTGACTCTGTGGTGGGGGCCAGAAAGCCTCACTTCTTTGGGGCCATATCCACGTTTGCAAGAGGAGGGATTTGGACCAAGCAGATAGGAAGCTTGAGTTAATCTAGGCTAACTGGTTAAGAAGCCAGGTATGGGACGCATATGCGCACAGGGAAAAGTGGCAAGGGGGTCCAGCAAGGGCCCACGGCTGGGCTCTGGGCCTCCCAGGCACCCAGGGCCAAGGCCGCCGTGGATGTGTTCGTGTGCCTTTCTCAGGAAAGAGCACCCAGAGCTGTCGTCAGAGTCTCCCAGTGTTCAAAAATGGTTGAGAACCATTGTGTTCCCCTCTGACTAAGGTTTTTTCAAGTACTAAGATGCTCTGGTTCTGAAACTACCACACCTTCACGAGATTCTCTCCCTGAGAGTAAGTTCGAGCAGGGGCTGCCCTTGGTCTCTCGGAGAGCAAGGCGGGCTGCATCCTGGGATAAAGATAAAGGGACTCCTGCCCACGTGGGGATTCATACAGTGCAGAGGGCGGGGCATTTGACGATGGACAGGCCTGAGGCTGAGGCTCTGCTCTCCTGGTGCAGATATCTGCAAGCTTCAGTTTCCTCACCTGTAAAATTGACAGAATAATGCAGGATGGCTCCAAGTCTGGAAACACAGGCAACTGTATAATAAGTCATTTATGGGGGGCACATCACACCAGCTCTTGTTTGGACACCCTGGCCCTCTGTAGAAGCATACACATCAGAGGGTGGTTCGAGGACTGTGTGTAATGATGCATATAAGTTGCCTAGAATGTGTAAGTGCCAATAAATGTTACCAATAGTGACCATTATACTTTCCATCTCCGCACCATGATCTGTGTCCTGGGCTAAGGTTTGCCCCTGTCCTCAGGTGGTGCCTCTGATTACAGCCATACCCCCAAGTCCCCTTGGCATGCTGTGTGTCAGGAGGAGTCCTCAAATTCAAGCCTTAATGGGAGCAGTTAGACCAGAGAACATGGACCAGGAGTTCAGGGGTCCAGCCAGGCAGAGGGAGGCCAAGAGGAGCCTGCAGAGACAGCAGATGAGGGCTTGAGAGGGGGGAGGGGCAGGCAGCGGCCAGGGCCCTGCAGCAGTTGAGGGGCAAGTACAGGTGGGTGCACCTGTGGTCAGTCTCCAACTGTGGACTGCGGCCCAGGAGTTGTGAGTATCCCTCAGAGGGGTGGGGAAAGCATCAGGAAACTCCAGGCAGGCAGGCCTGAGTGACTGCATATCTCCAAGAACAGCAAGGGCCCGGTTGAGTCTCCCTGTAAACTTGTATCTGTAATTGCCTCTCCCTACCCATTCTTTAATTAAAATGAAGCCCCGGCCTCGTGGGGGTGGGGCATAGTAACTGCAAGGCAGAGATGCTTGGAGAAGCAGGTCTCTCCTGGGTCCTCTGAGTGAGAGTCAGATCCCAGGGGGAGAGGCAAAGCAATGTTTGAAATGAGGGAGGTTGCTTGATGGATGGAGGCAACAACAAAAAATCTATTAGCAGTGCTTTGAGCTCCTTAGAGAACAGTTCTCAAGGAAGCCAAGTAAACAACTTCCTGATACTCAAGATTTGTTAATTAAGCACTTTGAGCAAACTCTGAGGGGAGGCGGTGGACAACTATAGAATTTGACTTCTGAGAGTCTTCCAGTTTTGAGAAGGGAACACTGGATACCAGGGTGGGTGGCCTGAGGTGTCTCCCAGGCTCAGTCTGAGCAGCTGGGTTGCTGTCACTACAGGAGGCCGTGTCCATGTGGGACCACATGTGGGGAGGAAGGGTATGAACTGGGTGCAGTGACTTGTGTTTCGTTGTCCATCTGGTGCCCATGAGCCAGCCACATAGCACCAGAGCAGTGATGTCTGACCTCTGCAGGGAAAGGCCACCTGGTGTCACCAGAGGGCACACTGGGAAGAAATGTGTGCCCATTGACAACTGGAATTCCTCAGGAATCCATTAGGACTTTGCTTTAAGCACAAGACCCTGCTGAGCTTCTCTCCCAAAGTGCATGTACTCCTGGGAGAAGCAACGTCTTAAGTAACTATGACTTCTGGACGGGAAGCTGTTCTGAACAGGTAGCTCCTGATTGGAGAAATGGGACCTCAGAGGAGTGAGTGAGCAGGGTTGAGGGGAGGGGACCCTTCGATAACAGGGGGAGGGGACCTGGAAGCCCAAGAATTGGGAAGATGGGGAGGGATGAGCCAAACCTGTCCCCAGGTTCCCTGTCATCTTGCCCAGGGGCTTAAGTAATGCCCCAGAAAAAGCCCAAGTGAGAGAGGAAACAGGAAGACACGGGAGAGAGTCCCCATGAGCTAGTGACAGGAATTTGCTTTTCTTAAAGGATTTTCAGGGCCAGTCCTATCTGGGCCACTGTTCTCACTCTGGGGAGCAAACCTGGACAAGTGGTTCCTTCTTTTCCTACCTCCCACTGTCACCAGGTGACAGCCCCTCATGTGCCACTCTGCTCAGTCTCCCTGTGCCCACGAATGGCGTGAAAGTGTTTGCTAAACAGGCCACCCTTTGGGGAAGTTTTGTAGGGGAGAGAGCCTCGGAGGACCGCTTACAGGAGAGGAAGAACTTCCTATGGGAGTAAAGGGTCTGCATCCAGCCTGGCTCCCACCCCAGGCTACCCCATCCTCACATCAGTGGTCCTTCCCTAGGCAGAGGCCCAGTCTCAGCCCCCAACAAGAATCATAGTTGTCTCTGCCTCCAGCCTTCTGGGAATCTCAGATGAATCGAGCCGCCCACTGCCTGGGACCCAATACCCCATCCTATCACTCCAGAATGGTGCAAGGCAGGAGGGCTTGCAAAGAGAGGGAGCTCTCCTCTCCCTACATGGAAGATACTGCATACAGTGGAGGATGTGGGAAACCCAGGAACAATGCATTTACATTCCCAATGGGCCTACTGAGGTCCAGCTCTGTCACAGTGAACCCCCCACTGAGAGGACAGCTGAGAGGCTCTCAGTGAGACCTGGGTGGGCCATGATGTCCCTGAGGCTGGGTCTGCCCCAGGCTCTGGGCTGCATCCCCACAGGGAGGCTGTGACAGAGCTCCCTGAGAGACGGCAGGTGGAGGGAATGTGAGGAGGCAGGAAAAGGAGCATAGGGCTGGGCCGGGTATCCTGTCATCTCCTCACCTGCTCCTTTTCATAAAGCAGCTCTAGTCCAGGCTGGGCTCTGTTCCCCTTGTGCTTCTGGCTGGGCGAAGGGGGCCTGTCTTCAGTTCCGCCCTTTCTCCCTGCATCTGACCTTCTTGGCTTCTGTGTGTGGGCCCATCCTTACTTCTACCTTCTCATTTCTTCCTCACAATGACCGAGCGAGGTCAACATGTTAATACCCTATGGAAAGATAAGGAAACGGAGGCTTAGGGAAGTTAGATAGTTTGTCAAAGACCGTACTACCTGGGAAGTCCAGAGCTTGGATGTGAATATACAGTTCAAGGCCAGAAGGCCAGTCCCTTGGTCCCTCCATCATGCACGCTGTCCCCACAGGACACCCTGAGGGCCATGCTATAGGGTGTCATCTAAGTGTGTCCTTTCACACTGCAGCCTTGGTCTCACACTTGCCACCGTCTTGTTCTGATAACATGTCACTGACAGATGAGGCTAGCCAAGGCCCTCTCCACCCATCCAGAGTGAGAAGCAAGGATGTCTGTACCCACAAGTTCCACCTAGCAACAGCTAGTTGTGGGGTCCTTAGTGGAACCTCTTGCTTGCCAGATCTTGTCTGTCTTCCAAGCCCTAGGAGACATGAAGCAAGAGGAGGCAAGCCTTGTGTGTGCAGAGGTCTCCAGACATTTCAGGATCAATAGGCATGGACTCCTCTGAACCTTGCTACTCAAGCCCGTCCCATTGTTTGAGGTGATTCAGGCCATCGGATGGGCAGAGGAACCATCTCTCCAACACTGTCAAGCACATCCGTGATCGGAAGCCCAACACTCTTGAGATGTAAGTTCTCTCAGATGAACCCGTAGAATCAAGATGGTCACAGTCAAAATCCAAGCAGGCTTTTTAAAATAAATTAAATTTGATAAGCTGATTCTAAAATTATATATAGAAAGCAAAGGATCTAAAATAGCCAAAACAATTTCTAAGAAGAGTCCACGTGGAGGACTCATAGTCCCTGACTTCCGGACGCACTGCAAAGCTGCAGGGCACGAGGCTGCGGCATGCTGAGTGAGGACAGGAGTGTGTACCAATGAGACAGAGTGGGGGTCGCAGAGCAGACCCACATGCCTACGGCCAGTTTATTCACAATAGAAGTGGCAAGGCAATTTGATAAATGAAAGGAAAGTCTTTTCAGCAAATTGTACTCGAACAACTTAAAACTTGAAAAAGATGAATCATCATTCTTACTTCATACCATACAGAAAAATTAAATTGAAATGGATGATAAACCTAAATATAAAAAGCTAAAACTGTAGAGTTTTAGAAATATCCACAGGAGGAGAACTTCTTAACCTTGGATTAGGCAAATATTTCTAAGACAAGACACAAAAAGCATAAACCGTTGAAGAAATAATATGGTAAATGTATTTAGACTTAGAACTTTAAATCTTTGAAAAATATTAATTAGAGAAGACAAGCCACAAACCAGAAGAAAAATATTCACAATATATTTAGCTGAAAGATAGCTTGTACCCAAAACATAAAGAACTCTTACGACTTAATAATCACACAACTCAATAAAAAAATTGGCCAAAGATTTCACAGATACTTCACTAAAGAGGATTTATGAATGTCCAGTAAGTACATAAGTGGTACCTAACATCATTAGTTCATCAAAAAATTCTAAATTAAAGCTAAAGTGAGGTATCAGCACACACTCATGCTAATGGCTAAAATTAAAAAGACGGATGATAACAAGTGTCGATGGAGCAGACAGGTCAACAAGCTTCGTAGAATGCTGGTGGGAATGTCAGATGATACAACTACTCTGGAAAACCATTGACAGCTTCTTATGAGGTTAAACATAGACGGACCCTATGAGACACCAATTCCACACTTGGGTGTGCACCCGAGCGAAATGAAAACCCATGTTCGCACAGAGACTTGCATGTGATGTTCATAACAGCTGTCTTCGTGCTAACTCCACACGGAAAACAGCGCAAGTGCCGAGAAATAGGTGAAGAGCAAGCCAGCTGTGGGAACCCTATGCGACTGAGGTAATGACGCGTAGGACCGTGTGGGTGAATCTCACCCTCTTCTGCTCTCCGAAGTCAACCAGACAAAGCATAAAAGAGGATGCTTGGTAAAATTGTGTTTACGTGAAACTAAGGGACAGAAAGCCGGTGAGCATTGCTTACAGCTGGAGATTGACTGTGAAGAGGCACAGGTAATCTTTTGGAGTAATAGAAATATTTTATATTTTGACTGTAGTGAGTGCACATATAATATACATCCATGTGTGCATATGTGTGTGAATATGTATGTATGTATGCATATATATGTATTTGTGGTTTATATTAATCAAACTAAACATCTGAAATGTGTCCATTGTAGAGTATGCAACTTACACGTCCATAAAGTTGCTGTAAAAGACAACATATATCGGTCTTGTCTCACCACACTTCTTGGTAACTGCAATGGCCCACTGCACTTAGAATGAAGTTGAATCCTCACATGTTCTGCCAGGCCCTGCACTGCCTGGGGCTGTCTCTCACCGCTGTGCCCACTGCCCACCGTGGACCTTCCCATGGGCAGGGTAGGCCCTCCGCCTGGGATGCCCTCTGCTCAGCTCCCAGTGCCCTGCCTTCTGGCTTCACGGTGAAACGGTTCCCAATAAACCTTCCTTCTCATAAGTGACCCCTTCACTCCCAAGTTTTAAATACAGTCCCCTTATTATTTTGGTTCATGTCACTCTTTTCCTCCTTAGTCCTTTATCACAATTTGTACACACGAATTAATGCAGTATCTACTTCTTAAATGTTCTTCCTACCCTAGACTGTAAGATAAAAACAAAACCTTGTCTTCTCTGTCATTGCTGAATCCCTAGCATCTAACAAAGACCCTGGCACATAGCAGACATTCAATAAATATTTGATGGATAAGTTGATAGATCAATGAATCAGTATGTTTTCTTTAGCGTGGAAGTCATTTGGTATGAATGAACAATGCTGTGGGGAAAATGCTGCAGAGTAAGGGACCATCCTCAGGCACTGAGTCCTGGCTCTCTCACTAAGGAACAGAACAGGCTGGACTCAGCAGGTCTGGGTTGGAACCCACAGATCCCAACATTTCACGAGGGCACCAGGGCAATTCTGATACTTAAGATGTATGAGGATAACTACGGGAACAGGTATACACATATTCTTATAAACACAAGCCAACCCATATGTAGAGATTTTTTCTTTTATTTATTTTTCAATTGCAGTGGACACTGAATATTATATTAGTTTCAAGTATACAGCATGGTCATTAGACATTTGTCTAACTTTTGAAGTGATCATCCCAATAAGTCTAGTACCCACCTGGACCAAACATAGTTATTACATCATTATTGACTGTGTCCTATGCTCCACTTTATATCCCTGTGATTATTTTGCAATGATCAATTATTTTGTTACTCCCATCACCATTTTTACCCAGCCCCTCAACCTTCCTTCTCTCTGGCAACCATTAGTCTGTTCTTTGTGTCTCTGAGTCTGTTTCTGTTTTGTTTGTTTATTTTGTTCTTTAGATTCCACATAAATGAAATCTTATGATATTTGTATTTCTGTATCTGACTTATTTAATTTAGTATAATATCTTCTGGGTCCATCGATTTTGTTGCAAATGGTAAGATTTCATTTTTTGTAGCAGAGTAATATTCCTGTGTGTGTGTGTGTGAGTGAGAGAGAGAGAGAGAGAGAGAGAGAAAGAGAGAGAGAGAGAGAGATCTTTACCCGATCATCTATTGATGGGCATGTAGGTTGCTTTAATATCTTGGTTTTTGTAAATAATGCTGCAAAGAACATAGGGGCTGCATATATCTTTTTGAATTAGTGTTTTGGATCTTTTTAGATAAATGCTCAGAAGAGAAATTGTTGAATAATGGGATGTTTGAGTCACTGTTTGCTTGAAAAAAAAATGGAATCTTCTTTTATTCATTTTTCTGCATTGTGGTTTTCTCACTCAGCAATCCCTTGTAGAATTCCCCCGAGGTTGCTAGGTATGCAAGAAGCATGCCTTCTTTATCCTTTATTAATACGTATCAAATAAGATGTGGAATATGTGGTAGACCTGGAGCTACTCACTAACACTCTTAATTTCCTTCCCTTCCAGGCACGTGGTAGGACTCCACTTCCTGGCTCGCCTGTGGCTGAATGGGGCCTGTGACTACTTCTAGCCATCGAATTATGACCTCTGGGCTGAAGCATTTAGTGTGGTGCGAGATCCTCCAGACCTCTGTCCAGCACCAAGGTTCAAGGTTGTGTTTGCTGCGTCAGCCTGGGTCCCTGAGTAACTCAGAGGGGCAGAGGTTCCTTACTGGCTTGAATCGGACACACACTTGAGCAAGGAACTCATTTCTATTGTTTTAAGCAACTGCAATTTTAGAATTGTTTGTTCCACATCAATAACCAGCCTCGCCTAATGGAAATATGTTGTTGTGCTAGAATTTATTCAACCATTGTCTATTGATAGATTCTCACATTGTTTTTTGTGGTTTTGCCACTGACAACAATATTCCAATAAATGTTCTTTCACATATATTCTTACACACTGGTTAGAGTATACACAACTAAAGAACCAGAGAAATTACATTTTATTTTATTTTATTTTATTTTATTTTATGAGATGTAATGTATCTTTAATTGTTGTTCAAGTGCAGTTTTCTGCCTTTTCCTCCACCCCTTCCCACCACCTCAGCCCTCCCCGCCTTCCTCCCCCATTTCCACCCGCCTTGTTTTTGTCTAGATGTTCTTTATACTTGTTCCTATAAACTCTTCACCCTTTTCCCCCATTATCCCCTCCCCTTCCCCTTCTGATCACTGTCAGCCTGGTTCAAAAAGCAAAAAAGAAAGAAACTTAAGGAAGGATACATAATTGGTGAAAACGGGTTACTGGTTTCATGGACAAAGGCTTGGGGCTGGGGATTGTTAGTACAGAAGGAGCTAAGCAGAAAAAAAAAGAAAAAATCCACAGTTTGCATGAAAACCATGCACAGTATAATCACATTTCTGCAATCCCATGGAAGTATATATCCACATCTCTATCCAGTTCTGCATAAAACATCTACATCTGTCATACTTGAAATTTAAAAAACTTAAATTACAAAATTAAAAAAAAATTAAATTACTTTGTAATTTAAAAAAAGAAAGCCACCAGACCATCTAAGACCCTAATGAAAATGCAAATGGTACTTGGGATGATCAAATACTAAGGGATTATCAAGCAGTTATTTACACTTCTGCTCAGGTTACATTAAGGGATTAGTGGCTGCACGCTGACTGAAGAAATGAAGGCCCAGCACCCAGGGCAGCGTTCTGGAGGAGGTGGAAGGAGGGGAGAGGCTGGGATGCCCTTTGCTGATAGGCTAAAGGGGGGACTTTGAAGGGGCAAGGAGCTGTGGGAGAGCCTTGGGAAGGCAGGTCAACTCCAGATTTGAAGGAGAGGGT